>JAUJYS010003449.1:0-13086 GCA_033995665.1 Melogona broelemanni | reverse complement strand
GCACACTTTCTAGCCGCAGACTCATGTTGCTTTTCTTTAACTTATGGCCGCGGACTCCGGACCGAACTTAACGGTATGCAGTGGTAAGAACATGCCCTTGTTCGAATATACTGTACAGTTGTGTTCATTTCAAAAGCGGTTAATTATTAAGGCGAGAGATTGAACATTTTAAGGGATGATTGAAGAGAGATTGAAGTAAAAGAACATGCATTGCGGTGAAAACAATTCAGTGGGAGCTTGTCAGACGATGATGTGCTATGCTGGAAAGATTAAAGTCGGGGTGAGAGGAATGGCGGCAAACGAATGCGTTTGAAACTGTAGCGCCAATATTATAAAACCCTGAATTTGACGAAAATGACGTTGTTCTATTAATATTATTGCTTTTGTTTATGTCACAGACAAAATACGTTGTATCGAGATTTTCATCAAAACAGGTGGTGAAAAAAATTTCTAAAATGGCAGAATTTTAAAAACCGTTTTAATAAAAGCGACTCAAGCCTAGTACTCAAGATCCGTGAAATGCTCATGTAAATGTATTGTGGAAACTAGTCAACTTGCCTGCAATTTCTAAATAAATTTTCATCTAAGAGATTCCATATAGTAATTTTATTGCATTAATTCGAAGACCGTGAATTACGAACTGTGAATAGAATTAATTTTTTTTTTTTTGCATTTATGAGTGTCTCAAATTATCTGATTTTGCATTGTAATTAAAATTAGTGTGATCCTACCTCGGCCAGAAGCCTAAACTAGGGCATAGGCCAAATTCCAAATTACCTGGTCGCTTCCCCCCACCCGCTTTGAGACGATGTTTCCTTAACACACATAAAAAAATGAGCTTACAAAAATAAGAATTCAATAAAATAATAAGAATTATATAGAGTGAAAAGTACATAAAGCATTTATTCTATACAGTAGTTATCAGAAAAGTCTTGTTGACGATTCGATTGGTCTTGCGGTGATATCCTTATATGAAGATAGTTTGTGCTAGAGTGAAACTCAACCAATTACCATTTTCCCAGTTCAACAGTCTCATCATTGTCCGCTAGGTGACGTCGCTTAATTTTCAGACCACCCGTAGGATGGCGCTACTCATATTCCAGTAAGCGTGGACATGGATTGGATCAACAGAGCTATTGCCGAACACAGGCGCCTCGAAATGTTCATACCGCCCACCGAGCACGAGCAAAAATCGCAGCGGTCGACATTCTGTTCCCTTTGGGGCTTTTGTATTGTGGGTAGCTTCCCGTCAGAGGGCGCCACTGGTATCTTCTCTATGCCCACTCCCGTGGACTGGGATATTGCTGCCGCACGTATTAATTGTGTGGGAGCGCCATTTACCGTCTGGAAAAAGGTCATGAAATGCATCTGTACATGTAAATACGAGTACGGTATACGAAAGTAACACATGATAAGGTAATCGAGGGCAAGTTTGGAAAGAAATACGTGTTTTTCATGTATAAGCAGCTTTGAAAGTGAAATGTATAATTTTATTTAATTTAAAACTCGTTAGATTATTCAAAAAGCACGATTTCGTACAATACCTTACTGCTCAAATTAATGGCGACACAACAAAGTTGTATTTATGTCAGTTTGGCAGTAAAGTGTATGACTTTTAGCGTTTCGAATTGATAAGGGAAATCCTGATACGACAATTTCGCAAGTGCTGGTTTTGTCTTATCTATTCAGATTAGATGTATGTGTTGTGTAGGCCAAACAACTGACAAAGTTCATATTGGTTCCTAGCATTGTGAAATTGAAGAATAAATAATTGCTACGACTTTGCAATAAGGCACGGTATATAAATTATCGACAGAAAAGTAAAGTCTAAAGGTATTATAAAATCTATTAATAGAGCCTAGAGGCTAGATTAGCTTGTTTTTTTAAACTATTTCGGTACGATTTTGAATTAGCTTATTTCGTTTTGGAGTAGATTGAAGTTGTGTTGTTTAAAATTAACTTTTTGTCGATTTATTGCACCTGACCAAAATTGGCGAAATATACGGGTAATTTAAAATCGAACTGAAAGAGAATATTATTTATATCTGTAACTTGATAAATATTACTTACGAAGAATGTGATGTCATTGCTGGTAATAATCCAAATAACCAGAGTCACAGTAATAGTTCCAAACGCAAAGACTTGCATTCTCGATGTATGCCATTGAATACGTACCATACTTTTTTGTTTAGCTTATTCAGAACGTCGTACGATTATCCAACAAAAATTCAGATAAGGTTATCAATTATCGCGTCATGGCATTTATCTTGCGATAACGTGAACACATGTATGTAAGTCCCTGCTTTGCGATCGACGTTTTAAAAAAAAATCTTTATTGAAATTACAAATTAATCGACTGTACACCAGTTTAGCTAAAAATCAAAACGCACCCCCAATTTATACAGCTGTATCGAACTGTACTCGTCTATGTGAACAAGTTCCCAGTAATCGACCCACTTCTGTATTTACAGTTCGGTGTGCTGGTTGTTCTAGGCAACAACCAACACTGATTTCCAGTTTGTGATTGTGAAGGTTTGTTTATGGTCACGTGACCCATGTCCGTAGTTACAATGATAAACGATTTGTCAATTTTCGTTGTTGCTGCAATCAGAAATTGGCCAGTTGGTGTTGTACAAACACGCTCGTAGTTTTATTAAGAATAATGAGCGTACTAGTGGGCCCAAAAAAAATTGGTCAAAAGCTTTTTAATCCACTATTGGTTGTCCCCACACTCGCCCTTTATAAAAAAAAAATGCAATCAAACAATACTTTCCTCAGAAACATTATTTTTACTCATTCGTACGTGTGTACAGGGTTGCTCAGAAAAAAGGTACCCACTACAAATGTAATAGTTACTATGATAATGTATTGATTCGTTTGATTTTTATTACAAATACATTACATACATTTATTTTCGAAATGATATCCTTTGGCTTTCACACACCACACGCGCGAAGTCGCACGCGCCACATTGCATATTGACGCGGCAATAACGTGTTCAACCGCAGATTGACGCGGCAATAACAAGGTTCATTTTACGCGGAATATTAGCCATCTGCTGAAATGTCAATTTTTTGTTTTTGTTTTTGGAGCATATGTTAAATCTTCGTTGATCATTAGGTGAATGCTTTTGTTGAAATTTTTAGTTTTGAAGAAAAGTTATTGTGGCCCATTTTCACCAACCAGGTCGATGTTATCAGTGGAACGCACAATGCGCTGGCGATCACTCATCTCACGGTGTCCCTCATAATAAGAATTTCCCATCTTCTTCAAAGTATCCTTAAGTTTACCGATAGTACAGCTTTGTCGGGGGAACATTTAATAGCCGCTTAGCATCGCAATTGTTTCTTTCGCAATTTGTTTTTTAAAGCGCAACAGCATTTTTTGTTAAACACCATTTTGAACTACTCTTTTTCGCATTCTGCTTATTCAGCAGTACGTAACCATAAGGAAGCACCATTTATCTATCGGAATTCAAAACTACATGATACTAGGTCGCCGTATACAAAAAAATCAAACGAATCGGTACAATATTATAGAAAATATAACGACATTTGTAGTGGGTCCCTTTTTTTTAGCAACCCTGTATTTTAATAATCAAAGCAAACTAAATTAGCGCCTAATATGACGGCAATAGAAATAATATTTTCAATATCATAGTTTTAATTATGATTTTTGATTAGGCTGATACTTAAGATTATGATTTTTGATTAGTTTGTTTGCGCTTGAAAAGTGCACATTCGTGATTTTTTTAGCAGTTTGAGAATTTGAAAATGAGAGTATCATGGGAGTTGCGAGTAGAAAATGCGAAAATATAATTATACCGAGTATACATATTTCGAAAGCAATTTATGTGTGCAAATTGTGCACATTTCTCAATATTTTCCGAATATGCGAGGAAACGGAATCACATTTGAAACTATTAGCGACGACCCAATGCAGAACGCGGTACCGGTATTTAAATATTCCCGGGAACTTCACTACCGCTTCCTAGGTGCTATATGAGCAACCAGAAAGCCACATCTGCTGCTACCTAGCGACCAGATCCGGAACTTGGCAACGCAAGAAACGACAACGCATAGGTTTATTCGATCGATGTAGGCTAATAATTATTAGTTTAGTTTACTTTCTTTCTGATGAAGTTTTCGTCGTTCGGTCCCTGTTCTCCAACTTGCCGTTTCTGCAGGTATTGCACATTTTTTGTGTTTGGTAGATTTTTGTGTTTCTAAACTGTTTGTCCGCAAGTTTCAGTCCTGTTTGTGCACCGAGTCCGCCCAGCGGACATAGTCCATTGAACATGGTCATCCCTTATTTCTGGGCCTGGATACGTATCGACCGTGTGTAATTCTAGCAGTTTTCCATACAAAATCATTTCATGGATTCGGTGATTATTGCCTAATTAATTTTTTCTCCGTTTGTACATCTACACAAAATAGTTGTCTTGGAACTATTCGAATAATATGCGCTTTTATTTGTGCGGGCCTTGAATCAAGGTGGGCCTTTCAAGTTATTTTGTCACTTTTGTGGTGTTTTCTCACTTATCGCGTTTCCATTAGAATATCACCTGATTTTGGGGAAAATTTTAGAGCTGTTGAAAGAGTTGCCCAGTTGAGACTTGCAGTCAACGGTGTTATCGAGCCTTTGGTTATCTGAGGTTGACCCTCCGACAACCTATCCATGGTGTACGCAGTCCACCTTTAGGGGTGGATTCTTTCATGGGGGCAAAGGGGCGGGTCTAGAAAAAATTCTCTTAGCACAAGCAATCGTTGTGGTGTTTGTAGCATCTTGAATTACACTAGGTTTGGCTATGCAGAACGCCCATTGCCATTGACTGAAATGTGTATTGGACTTGTATGGGTGCTACTGTACTTTCAAATGCATACATGTTCGCCCTGGGTAGTATTACTTTCGCTGTGGTAGTAATCTTAGCCTGGGTTAGCCGGTTGACTGGTATAGCCGCGTTATTACCTTGTACGTAAGATTCGTTGTTATATTTCTACTAGACGGCGTTGTTGCCATTATTGAAATACGTGTGTATATTCGGCTCCACGGGTTTGTTGTTTTCCAGTAGGCTTATTGGCAGAAATGTCATCTAGTCCCGGTGATTCTTGAGATGTCGGCCACATTGCGGACCCTTGCAAAAACACCTGGGATGGGATGCATGTATTTGATGACATCGTAATTATTCTATTTATCTTTTGAAGACTAAAATTCAACGATGAGTGACATCGTGACATCCCCCGAATATGTCAGCTTCCGAAGCACAGTTCCACAGAAGAAGGTAAGATCATGTACACCATAAAAACTATTTGTTAATTTGGAAATAATATTATTTTCTGGCAGATTGTAGTTCTGCCCTTGGTTCATCATTACACTGTTAACGATAGAAACAATTAGCCGGCATCACTGTTACAAATTTGCTGGTTCGGAATATGCCTGTACCCACCTCACACTACGGCAATTAAAATGCTATTGTTTTCATCGAGCAGATTGTTGTGGATGACGACTCGTCGAAGATCTGGACCCTGTACGACGCCGGCCCCAAACATATTCGGTGTCCGCTGATCTGCCTGCCGCCGGTGAGCGGAACGGCCGACATTTTCTTCAAGCAGCTCCTTTCACTGAGTGCCCACGGCTTCAGGGTCATTGCGGTAAGTTTGACAGGGATTGCAAATGTCACCGGACTGACAGAAGCATTAAAAATTACATTGTGCCAGTTTTTTTGTGGCCGCAAAATCAAACGGCTATACCAAATTTTCAGATTATGGACGGTGTTTAAAAACAGTTACAATTTAACTTTGAACTTAGAAGTTTCCATTTTACAAAGCGTTCAGGACTTTGAAAATCTATTTGGTATTTTAATATTTGTAATAACGAGTGTCGGAGAAACCAATTACCTTACAAGCCACGACATTTTATCTGATGCCAATACTCGATAAGACCACGAATTAATGCTAATAATTACTCTCTGGTCTAGCTGGAGCACCCTGTGTACTGGACAGTCGCCGAATGGTGCGAAGGATTCCGCAAACTCCTCGATCATCTGGGACTCGACAAGGTTGGGATTAACCTCAGAAACCGTTGGCGCTTGCGAGACTGGAAACAATTTTGACAGTGATCTGCATGACTACCTCTATATCATCTAGGTCCACGTGTTTGGTGCTTCTCTAGGCGGATTCCTGTCTCAGAAGTTCGTCGAATACACCCAACAGTGCCCCCGAGTTCACTCGCTGGTTTTATGCAACACGTTCTGTGATACGTCGGTGTTCCAATACACAGACACTGCCTTTCTGTGAGTGCCATACATGACTGGATTTTTATCTCTAAATGCTAATAAATTTACATGAGAGGGGTTACGCCCCTTTCTTTTAAATTATTATTTTCATCGGCTTTGCCCTTCGCTGAGTATTCCCCGTGTTGGTTTGGCAATGTCTGATCGGCGCGTTTTCATCAGTACCCCGGAATCGAATAAACGAGAGCCCGCTCCAGGAATCGAACCCGGGACCGCCGTACTACAGTCGGTTACAGTACCGATTGGGCTACGGTGATTCGAAATGTCGGCGTGTAGGGGATCACCCGTCTCTGCATTTATGTTTCAATTAAAAAAATATGTATAATTGTCACGCTTTCTAGAAATTATTAATGGATGATCACGTTTCAGTTTCAATCAATAAATAGTAAACAAAAATTCAATAAGTCAAAGCGAGGATACTCAATTTGAACGATCATGTCATTTTCTCTTGTTTTTTAATTGATCATACTGAAGATCAGAAATGCTTTAAATTAAGTCATTCCTTCTTTTTTGACAGGTTCTGGTTGCTGCCTGCCGTTGTTTTGAAGAAAATTGTTATGGGTGGATTTCCCAAAAAGTTGATGGATCCCGAGATTGCAGATTCCATAGATTTTATGGTGGAACGGGTTCGTTGAATTTGTCGAATTTATTGACGAACGCGCATTGTTAATTAAATTCGTATGCAGCGATTGATGTGGGTTTGGTTTGTTTATTTTAGCTGGACAGCCTGAACCAGCAAGAAATCGCTTCCCGTCTCACGCTGAATTGCGCCAATTGCTATGTCCAGCCGCACACCCTGAGAGACATTGACATAACCATTTTGGACGTGAGTTAATCTTAATTTTTTTTTAAACCGGAACATTACTTGCGTATTCAATTTGCTCATTCATTCATTTTTGTCGTCTCGACAGGTATTTGATGAATGCGCGTTGACTCAGCAAGTTAAAGACGATGTCTACAAGAGCTTTCCATTCGCGAAACTCGCCCACTTGAAGTCCGGCGGAAATTTTCCTTACTTGAGTAAGAGCGACGAAGTCAATCTTCATTTACAGGTGAGTCGGTCTTTATTTGTTTGGAAAAATAGTTTCGTATTAGACGGACTAGTGTTATATTTTTGTACGACTCATCCTAGTCCAGTCATTATTACAACCGGCTGCGGTTCAGCACTCTCGGGTTCGATTCCCGTCGCTGGCTCTCGTTTATTCGATCCCGGGGACTGGTGCATAAAAAAATGAATGTTTATTCACGCTTTCCGTTCGGTTCTAAGGTTCACCTGAGGAAATTCAGCGATACACGATTCAGCGCCAACGACCAACAGAAGGCGTCGCCTGTCCTGCCCACGTCGCCTCCTTCTCGACAACGCTCACAGGATCTCTCGCACAGTTCGTCATCGTCCGTTTTGGAAGGTTAATTTTCTTTGCTCCCTCGATTCAGAGACTGGGCTGCCAAGTGGATGAAGTTGGAACACCACTGGGGAAAGCAATCATTTTAGGCACACTCGGCGCATAGAGGCAGTGATGCAGGGCAAACTCGATAAATAAATAGGCAATCAAAACACCAGAAAATAAAAACCTTGACGCGAAAACATAAACGCCAAACGCGATTGAGAATAAAGTCGAGCCCATGAAATTTTTAAACAACGGTGGATAAATGAAATTGTCGAATCAACCACCATGTGGGTGACCAGCTCGATAAATTATAATTTAGAATAGGTAGTGGACTAGTGGTGGGAAAATGTAGCTTGTAAAGATTAGATTCCAACAGGGTACTAGACGTTCCAAATTATCTTTTATGTTTAGCCACTCCGATCATTTATTAATTTTCCATTTTAGTAATGAGCAAATTGCGTTTGACGTACAAGGTGCGCTAGACCTTGTAAATTCGGTAGTTCAAACCTCTTACAAAATTCCAAATCTGAAGTATTATTTACCTTAAAATACAAAATGTTTATATTTACGTTTGCAGATTTTCGTTGATATAATATAACATTGACGTCATTAAGGTCCAGTTTCGTTCAGTTTTAGCTCGTTAATTCGATCTAATGGGATTGCAACTTGAAAACATGCCCCCGCGACTGGGCAGGTCAAGTGGTCAGGTCAAAAGGTCATGTCCTTTTGGAATCTGTGCAATTTATTATTTGAAGTTGAACTTGTTTGAGCGAGTGCTTCTGTGTTAACCTGGGTCAGTCCTGGTTGTAAATAATAATTTGGAAAGCCAATGGATTGAAAATTTTTGCGCATATTGCGTGAAACCCTTTTAGCGAGTTATTTTATGCAATTCGCTGCTCTTTAAAAGTGATTTCGCCGAGACATTTGAGTTCATTCCATATGTACGTTCGTATAAATAAACCCTATCTTGCAGCAGATGTTCAAATTTTGGTTTCTAGTTACCAAAGATTCTAAGATGCTCTTAAGAAATCGTTGTTCAATTATCCATTCAAGTTCTTAACCTTGCGCCTAATGATGCATTGGCGTCACAAAATATTCGTTCATGTAAATTACACGTGACGTGTTAAGTAGAATCAGGATACAAACGTTGGCTCATATGTTCGTAAACAAAATTGATGACAAATGATTTTCATTTTTTTAGCACTTAAGAAATATTTTCACCAAATTCAAATTATGATGAATCATTAAGGTTAAAGATTTTCTTTTAATCTTATTGATAACATATTTTGTTAGTTGTTCAATTTAGTTTATGGACACCTACTATAATTTTTTTTTACTGATTTTTGTTACCTATATTTATTGTAAACTTGAACATTTCGTTGAAATATGCTCCAAAAATGATTTTAAGGAAACAACTGAAAAAAAAATACTTTATAGTATATCTCAAACAGAAATATCAGGTCTGTCTGTGGGGTAATTTGTGTGGCCATTTACATTTATTGTGTGAGCTATTTTGAGCTTGCCACTACTTGTAGGGCAAATACAATGGAATATTAACAATTGTCTAGATTTTATTCTCGCTCTATCTGAAACTAGCTAGAAGATTAAAAAAGTGATAATCAAATTAGTTTGGCATGTCTGGACATTACTGTAGCTTTTATATGTGAAGTCCCTCAATGGTAATTAATATTTAGAATCGGTGACTTATCTAGAGGTGCCTATAGATTTTCTTTTTTTGTAGCACATAATGCATGCAGGGAATTTTATTGGTTTAATGCAGTTTTAGTACACCGTGCTAACCACATGTACACTATAATGTGTGATGCAAGTAAGACTTGAAACGTACTGTATTGAAAAATTGTCACATGTTTTCGATTTGAATTTTTTGTAAAGTTTTGATAACGTACTGTAAATAAAGCGATTGACCCTATTTCAGTTGTTCGTCTAATGCGATCAGACCATGTTTGAAACAATTGAACTACATATTTTGTGAAATTTGCTCACTCGCGAGATGATGTATTGAGAAGAAACTCACAAAATTGGCTGTCGAAGTGAGTTATTTTCCTTGGTGACTTAGAAATTGTAATTACATATTCTTGAAAAGAATGATCACCATTGGTTTTAATCTTTATCGGATGGGCAATAAAACTTGTCAAGTATTGTGATCCCGGGCTAGGCCAGGCGGTATTGCAAACGATTGCGGTGCGGGCGGTCAAGGGTTCGATACTCAAGGCAAGCTTTTGTTTATTCAATCCTGATAAAAATGTGCTTCTGACATGTTTCCATAGCGACACGAGGTATACAGAATCCCCTGTTGTGATAAACACTACAGTGATCAGGAATAATAATAACAAAAAAAAATAACTATTTCAAAAATAAAAGTACCAAATACACAATTTATTCGCCACATTCTGTTTACATCAGCGATTCTACTACAGTGTACAAGATTCGATGCACGCGTCTCTTGAAATGTCTTTCAAACAGTTTTGAAGATCAGTGGGTCAAGACATGACGTCCTTTCAGAATTCTACGCATGATGATCGCCCTGCCCTCCTTGGTGGACATGCGAGTCTTCCAACCGTGCTTGCGGATACGCTTGATTTCGCTGGGATGTGGAAAGTGGTTCCGCACATTGTTTCGAATCGACTGGCTTCCCAAGAAGCCGAACACCGCTAATCGGTTCACCAGGGAACCACCGTTGGTACCCAGCGTCAGGGATGTTGCCATGCCTGTGGCTCCGACGCTGTGGACTCCCAGGCCTGGGCTCAGCACGCTCGACGAAAATTGAGAAATAGTTCTGGGGGAAAAAAAGACAGGGTAAGAAAACAATTTGGCCTCTGTGATTTAGTTGAAGTGGTTAATTAACGGTTCGAACTTGTTTACACGCCACTGAATCATTTGGTGGAGCGAATGGGAATAATTACGTCCGTCCCTCCCCATTGATTGTCTCCCCCATTTCAAGCTTTTAGCGCTCACCTCTGGCATGTTGTAGTAAGACACTGGCTCACCGCCCTGACGCCTGATGTTAGGGCAAAGAGTTTAAACATTTTATATTGGAGTTATGTAGTCTTTTACAAATATTCAGATTAATAAATTGAATAGGCCTAAAGAACCCCGATGAAAAAAGTAACTCAATGGAAAATTAGTTCAAACTTCAAAGGATGGCCACCAGATGGCAGGAGTAACCGGAGAGTATGAACAGCGCCCTCTGTTGCAAGGCGGCGGCAACTATGCCAACGAAAATTTGCTAAAATCGCTCAGTAGAAGGCGCTAAAAACAAATGTTTAGGTTTAAAGTTTTGTGCTTATAACTTCTGAAATAATATAGAGCCACAATTTCTGATATCAGATTTGGATTCCTCACGTCCAAATCTATAAGAATCAACTTATAACTCAAATTCTCAAATTTTTAATTTTTGCATTTTCCCTTTGAAGAATTTGAGTTTGGGATTGATTCTGATTGATTTGGGTGTGGGGAATCCAAATCTGAAATCATAAAAGGGGCTCTCAAATATTTTAGAAATTATAAGCAAAAAAAAAAAAAAAAAAGGCTAAGTTACTGATGTTGGCTGGACATGGACGACTAGTTTTATTTTAAAAAGCAGGCTTGTCACAATCTCCGTCTTTAACTTGATCAAATATACTTTTCTTTTTGTTAGCCTGTATGAATATATGCAGCACCTGTATTTATCTATCGCAATACCTCTCTTGATATATAATGTTTGGTGCAGTTCTGACATGTACTTTAATTTAATTTTGTTTCCTCGTTCCAATTCCAGAAGCCCACCATCTCAAATCCTTGGACAGCTGGAAGAAAAACAGAATACCACCACGGACAGAAGAACCCGCTCAGTGACCGTATTATCTATTAATTGCCAATATTGAAATCCCCGCCTCGAACAATAATGCTGCTGCCCCAATGTTGTAGCTGTACCGTTTGACTCTAGTAATTTCCGTAATTTCATGGACGGCAGGGGGCACTAGCGAAGGCAGAAGTATTATTATTCACAGACAAGATCGCGGTTCATGAGACGAAAAATTGATGAATTCCAGGACGAAAAACGACTGTTTCCAGGATGAAATTGACTAGAAAATCCAGGTGTTTATGCGTTTTATTCAACTCAAGTTCATTTATGTGTGGGTTTGGGTCGTTTGACATCGTTGACATGTTTTTTTAATTGACTGTTGCGATCTGCCAAAGTGAATTAGCCTACTGGGGTAATCATAGATTTGATAATTGTTTTATTGAACTTCGCCTAGCCGGTAAACATTAATCTGGAAGTATTGTATAATACAAGAATAAAATAATATTATTGAAACATTCAATGAATCTCTCAAAGTGCAAAATTTTGAAATATCATTTTTTTTTTATTGCTGTAGGCAGGTTACTGACAGATTCCAGGATAAAATATCGACCGTTTCCAGGATGAAATTGACAAGAAAATCCAGGTATTTATGCCTTTTATTCAACTCAAATTCAATTGTGTGTGGGGTTGGGACGTTTTACGACGTTTTCATGTTTTTTAATTGAATGGTCTGAACTGCCAACGTGAATTAGCCTATCGGGGGTGCGTAGATTTGGTAATTGTTTTGCTGGTAAACATTAATTGGGAAGAAATTAATCACGAATAATCTTTATTTTAAGGGTATAACCTTATAATCTCTATTGAATTGGTACAGTCAAGGCACACAATTTTGAAATGTAGCATCTACATCAAATCAAATCTACATCATTTATAATAAAATAGCACAATAGGAGTTTTCCTTTGACTGCATTGTATTGCTTAGATTATTTTTGTCAGCTTTTTATTATCTGAATGATTTGGTGCTCCCAAACAACAGAGTTTGGCTGTGCATTACATTAATGCCCTAAAAAGATTTAGCAAACGTTGAGGCTGACCTAAAACGTGTCTATGCCGCCCTAGCTCGTGCTGCGACGCATTTGTGCCCAGTTAACCATGCATCAAATATTTTCAGTCTCAAATTATTATATTTCGTTCAAAATCTGTGTGTTACATGCTCAAATTTGACTTGGACTACGCTGAGTAACGTTCTGATATTTTTATTTAAAGTTTTTGTGTGTGCGAATTGACTATATGCCTACTGTTGCCCTAGGCCTAATGAGCAGGTTTCCTATGCGGACGCCAAGGCTTCACAAGTTTTATATTAACCATATAAGAAAATATGTAATTTTTTTAAGTTTTATATTGTGCACTGCATGTATGAATACAGCAAAGGTAGACGAAATATTAGCTTTTATCGCAGGTCGAGTAAACCGTTCCTAGGTACGGTACGGTACATGTACTGTACCGTTTGGTTACTGTGCCTTTCCTAGGCTTCAAACCAATGTTAGGTAGTAACGGCAAAGTAACATCTCGTTCCAAGAAGTTCGTTTCTCTTCTGAGGA
>JAUJYS010003448.1:0-13086 GCA_033995665.1 Melogona broelemanni | reverse complement strand
AACAGCTTACTTCACTTGACGTTTTTCTCTCAATGCCAAAAGTTTTCGTCCCTTTGTTATCATCGCCAGCGCTAATGAACTCGCGTAAAGCCTCCCAACAAAATCACATGCTACTACATGGAAGCGATAAATACTAACATGCAAAAATAAAATATATACAGGTATTCTGTGTTATTGACACAAGCATACCCCTTAACATCAAATTAAATCAAACGTAACCAATCACAAGCATGCTGATTAACCTAATTGATTATGTTTTATATAATTTAATGCTAAGGGGCATGGTTATTGTCAATTATTTATTTTATTAATCTGTTTTCTGATTCGCGACTAATATAAGCAATATATTTTTGCATCTTTGGTTCCAACCGTTAATGTATTTTTGTATTTGCTCAAATAAGTACGTACAGTATACTATTTTTTTACATACGCTAATTGATATGAGCGTATGTAAAAAAAATAGTTTACTGTACGTACCATATTACTTACTAGCTTTATGCCCGGCTTCGCCCGGTTGTGAAAAAAAAATATTCAAAAAATATATATATAAAATTATACAAATTATACCGAAGAGGTGTACAGTGGTTAGCGTGTTCGCCTTCTATACCCGTGATCGCGGGTTCAAATCCTGTTGGAGACATACAAAGTTTTTCGTTCGAGAAAAATTCGCATACAAGCCAGTATTATACTCAGAGTATATTAGCCAGTACGCTCTTAGGAGTCATCTGAAAATGCTCGCTCAGATAGTTTTCATAGTGTAATTAATAACGTAAGCGAAGTGCGTTAACAATTATTGCAAAGATTCGTTGAATTATTCATAATCGTGATGAAAAGTAGGCGATCAACAAATTTAAACTTGCGTGGTAAACTAATAGAGGTTTCTGTGAAGATGTAGGATACACCAACTTAATTACCTCATAAATTTACGATACGGAGACCGAAATTTATCTCATGTAAAATGCGCGTTGCTATTCGTTGTTAGTCACCTGCAAAATAAAAAGTGGATACCAAGATTTGTGTTAAAATAGAGGCTGGCGTCAACACCAATAAATCAGTTTTTTAAAAAGAGTTTATACTTGACACGCTTTAATTAACCTGCACTGAAAATGAACGACGAAAAGGCTCCTTCAGTTAGTTACTGGAAAATCGCTTATCGAGTTTCGCTGTGGAGCGCTGCTTTGAGTGATTGCTACCTTTCGCATTTTAAGGGGCATAACTTTTCGCGTTTCAACTGCCGCTCGTCTTCAATGAAATCTTGCGCCTCAAAGATGCAATGAAATAATCGAGAAACTTTGTGACTTGCTATTGGACGAAATAACGGTTAATTAAGAAAAACTGATTAAACGTAAATAAAATAAGTGATTTAAAGTCCGATAGTAAGACACTTTTAATCTGTCGGGTACAGAGGAAACAAATACACGAGCTTTCGGCTGTGACGCATTCTTCGTCGGCGAATAAAATGAAGATGAACGTGGAAAACGTACAACTAATAACGGTTGTTGCGCTTTTAAAAATGATAATTGACCACTGTATTGAAAGATGTATGTTCAGTATTTACTTCATGTATTCCTTTAAATGATCATGTTAACAAGTCTCAGATTACCCGGTTCTGGTTGTAGATGCTGAGAAATGAAATTCGTATGTTCAAACAGTTCGATAATGAATACCGTTCAAATGGGTAATTAATGATAAATCCTACTGTTATTTTGGTTCTTTATTTCTGATATGAAGTTTAATTTTGCGAGGACCTCTTGTAATTACTAGTATTGTTATAAAATTAAAGTTTTTCTCTACCAAAGAGAAAAGGAAACGGCAACTTCTTGTGATGTATTGGTGTTTTAATAAAACTCAAGAAAATCGTAGCACAATACTAGTATTGTTGTTGGATCGGTCACCCTGTAAAGACGAGTTTCTCGAAAGATGTTCTATTTCTTTTTCTTCGTCAATTCGGATATCTGATGTCGACGGGATTTGGTGAAAAGTCGAAGAAAGTGGGGTGGGGAGGAACGAGAGGAGGGAGAGGATGAGCCGCACGAGGGCAGCTGCCCTGGAGGCGGTGGTTGACAAATGGCTTCCGACCGTGATTGATTGCTGGACCGCCGATGCTTACAGCGACTCTGCCCGACCAACGATAGAAGAACAATAGGGCACTGCTTTGGCGACGGGCGACGGGCGAAAATTCGTACAACCAAATCTTGTCATCTCAACATTAATGTTCGTCCAACCAGGATCTGATCCCAATTCTTATTTTAGGCACCGCGCTGTGCCATTCCAGAACGAAATTTAAAGTATCCGTTTCGAAAAGAGCTCCATCGTAGATCGGCGTGGAGGAAATTTGTGTTGCCCCAATTTGCGCCCCGCGCACGCTAAATTTTGTGCGTGCGGCCTCGTTGACAACATCAGGCAATGCGGCTTCTAGCTTTTTGGCACTCGCTCTTGTATGTGTGTCTATGCCACGAAGCAAAATCGAGAGAAAGTGTCGCGAATAGAAGGAGGTGGGTGGGGGAGGTTGAGGTTGGTAGGAATGTGGTGAAATAGAAGGCGTATTATATGAGTGGGTTGATGGGGTGGATAGCAGTTGGATAAAAGTCAAAGATGGGCTGGTAGGGGGTGGATGGAAGGGGGTGTGGCGACGGAAGTGTCGACGTTGTATTGACTAACGGCCACCGAAATAAATTTCATTCGAATTTTCGGAATGCAGTTGACATTGTAGCGGACATGGGGGGGGGGTAGCAGCCAGGATGTTCTCGTACTGGCTGGTGAGCTATAGTTTCTTTCTTTCGCTTCTCTCTCTCGTTCTCCGTTTTGGCGAGAAATTTATGGCCGCGTCCAACGGGTCGCCGTCGTGCGTCGCCCCACTTGGCGATGGCGGCGCCATCTATATCATTGGGCGCGAACGGCAGATCCAACGCGGGATGACATGTCGGACACGGAGAGATCATGGCCCGGCGCGCGATAATAAATCGGACTAAAAGTTGGAACGCGCGCGCGCGCGTTGGTTGGTGTGTGTGTGTGTGTGTGTGTGTGGCGAGAAAGTTTGCCGTTATAGCTTATTTGAGATAAATTGAAAATCGCCCGCCACTTACCTTTTACTGCTTTTTTCCATGTGTCCCTTGTGTGTTAAATAAAGTAATACTTAGTACGAAAGTGTCTTCCGGGCTCTTGTTTTACTGATGCGGGATAGTGACGAAAATGTGCAGCTCGAATAGTGTCATTTCACAATGATAGGTATTTAATATTCTGTAATGTAATTTGCTAAAGTGAGTGGGACAAAAAAATTTAATTGTTAATGAAGTACCTCAAAGTATTGCTAAAATAATTAAAAATATGAGAATCTTAATTTTTCCTTATTTTTTTTATTCCTTATCACTGTAGTGAAGTACTACAGGATATTCTGTACCCCTTGCGTTGCTGTGACAATATGTGAGGAGCACTTTTTCACCTGTACCCCAGTATCGGATAAATGAGAACCTACGCCGGGAATCGAATAATGGACCGCCCGCACCGCAGTCGGTCACAAGTCGCGATGCTCACTGGGCCAGACGGGTATTTTAAGTGTGATAAGGCGAATAATTTGGGATGCATTACATAATTGAATTACATGAATTTTTTTTCAATTTTAAATTTACATGAAAAATATTGAAAATGTTTGAATACATTATTACTCGTAGTTGTAATCAGCATCAATAATTTTTTTTACGAAGTACGAGTAAAATTAAAACACCTCGAGCAATTTGAATTAAAATTTAATATAAAATCTATACGAATATAAAGCGATTCCTAGCGAATGGTAATTCAGAGGGAATGTCTCTTAAAAAAAATGCTTCGCTTCGCAATCTTTATACAAACTCTACCGTGTGTCGCTCGGGTTTTTTCCCCCTCTGTTACTATACCAACTCCAACTTGGTATTTTTTCCATTAACTTTAGTTTTACCAGCTCATGTTGACTTTTCCGGGGCTCTAGCACAAACAATATGTACGATTGACTTTTGATTCCAGGAATGTCTACTAAACCCAACCCACTCCCTCAGCCAACCCCCCATTGCTCTCCAATGTTCAATCACCGGCAAGTCGACTCTGTGAGATAAGAGCGTCGCTGCCGAGGTCGGTCGGATTAACGCGGCTAATATGCAAATATCCCTGGTAACGCGCGACTATGCAGACACATACACAAGTACGAAGGAATCAGGCTGGTCCAGGGGATCTACTTTGGAATTAATTTCACCCTGGGCAAAATGTCTTGTGAGCCGTTTGTAAACTTTTAACCCGGCAGTTCGACTTCTTCTGTAGCGGACAATGAATACTTTCCGCGAAGCTAGAGAAATGAATTATAAAATTACGCCTAAGGTACAAAATTACGCCTAAATTATAAAATTACGGTTTTTCTTTTATCCGAATGTCCTTGATTCGATAGGTAAATTGTTTCGTTAAGATGACGTAAACAGCGCTAAGTTATAGTGGATCAGAAGAAAATTTAATGCTTCTATTTTTCAATTTCAAAATTTCGAACAGGAATTGAAAAATTACTATCTGATGATTTGTGATGACAATCATTTAGGCGTCGTTGTATTTTGCCCCATTCAACAAAGCACATTTATTTATTGCGCAAACTTACGACAGCACAGACCTACAGTTTCCAGAGATTGATTTAAGATACAGGCGCTCGCGAATTTTTAGTTCAAACTTTAAAATTTAATTTACTTTCGCATTAAACAAATTGTAATCTGCCAGATTTTGTTAAAATATATGCAAATTAAACTTTATTTTGTAAATGTTACTATCTAATGCGAAAATTATTCGCTTTACATAAATTTAGACTATACAGATCCCTTCTGACGTTTAGGCACGGATGATCAATTATACTTTTTAACTCATTTGCAAAAGACGATGCCATCTTGTATAAGAAATAAACATTGATGGACATTGGAATTTTGGAATAAATCACTTCGAGCTTCTAACTCGACATGGTTATTTTTTATTAATATTCTTGGTCACTATAGTATCACTATATGCGATTCTGCGTTCTTTTGTCGCTATGGTACTATCTGAGGGGCACATTTTCACCATTTCCCCGGGATCGAATAAACTGAAGCCCGCGATGATTCTAATGTCGACTGTGCCCAACCTCCACCCTCCCCCTTCGTATTTACCCTGGGCGACAGCCTCGTCGGCCTCCCAGCCCGGGTATAGTGAGAGTGAAACAGGCATTCTGCGGCGAGATTATTTCCCAACAGTCGGGTCCCACGCCCGCGCGCCCACGAGTGGGTTTCGGCTAGCTCCCCGCGTGCCATCCATCCACTGACGTGTTAATCGCATTAGCCCGGAGGCTTAGGCATCCCCGGGGCTGAGCGCCGATTCCATGCCCCCGGCCCTGTTCTGTAGCTGGTGTGTCCCAGCACATATTGATTGATGTGCGCCGGACGACATCTGCTGCTAGGCCGGGACGGCACGGGATAAAGGCACGCGCGGGGGGACCCCTGGCTTTCGACAAACATCAAGACCTTTCCAGCATAAGTTTGCAGCGACAGTCGCCGACACCGTGTTAGGGGCAAAATTCTTCATCTTCATCAAGTATAAATTTTGCTCAGTCTCTCGAATATACAAATATTCATTTAAAATTTAATGGAAAATTTTTATTTGTGTCTTTTCCGGATGGTCTCGTGGCTGATGATCAGTCTGCGGATCACCCGCCATTGGCTATCCGAGTCTACTTGGGGATACATTCTGTGATCAAAGAATTAGGGGTTCGAATCTGAATTGATTCATCTGGCATGCAGTTATATTCATATTGTCTTTATTGCGTGGTACGAAAGCTTTGAGACAATGACGTTTCAAACCCTACCCCAAGAACATATTTTGTTTCTCAAATGCATTGTGATCGTCTTGAAATAACCGGAAATGTGATGCTCGAAATGGACATCACAAAAGGTATAATTTCTACCACGTTCTTGTTCAATTTATTTTAATTTTTCTCTATTTGGAAATATGGTCTATTTTTAGGTACAGATCGTAATTCTTGTCAATTGAATAGCGAGGTTTGAACTAGAAAATGCTTTTCTTGTGGCATTTTTTATGGCGGGGTGTTTATTAAAGCCCAGCGATTGTCTCCTGACAATTTTTAGTGCGAGCCTGCGTATCTATTCTTGACAACTGATTTTTTTTTCTCTTCCGAATAACTCTTTGCTTTTTTTTCTATCCAGGATTTCAACCGTGAACGAGCGAGGGTGTTTAATTAAAGCCTGGCGATTGTCACTAGACTATATTTAGTACGAGCCTTTGTATCCACTCGGGCTCCAAGGCGGCCAGTGCCCTGCTTTGGTAGTGGACAGTGCAAACAGAACGAGTCCGCACCAACTCGATTGGACTTAATTGAGACGACGGACAATATTGACAGGATATTGAGTAGGCTTTTGGTGAGCTGACGTCACACGCAGTGAAGATAGGCGACGCGCGGATTTAGCTGGGCCGGTGTATATACACTGTGCGCGCGTATATCAATAACGAGAATATCATCTTCGATATCATCAGTCAACATCACTCTATATAAAGTGGCTTCGTAGATATACTGTACTTATCAAGGTTATAATCAGCAAGGTTATTTTTAAAGACTCGTAAGACGCTATCACTTAGTTTTTGTCATGGTCTTGCGTCATAGCCTAAAAATAAGAAAATATAAAATAGGTGACTCCATTTCGGAAATTTTTCAAAAATATGTCGATATGTAAATTAAGATTCCAAGTTTTTTTTTGATAATTTAAATATGAAATTTCAAATTGTGGAAATGTAGTTCTGTTTTGCAATTTAAAAATAACACAGAAAGTGTTTTATTCTGAAAGAAAAATTGCATTTGAGTATCTGTAGTGTCTGTACCGATAGTCGTTTATATTTTTACGTCGGCCTAAAAATAAAAAGGTCCACTGGATGGATTAAAAATGCTAAGTTTGATAATAAGATAATCTGGTCAAAGCGATGCATTTTCGCACGACGCTTCCAAACTTCAAACAAAGCCTCACCTTGCAACAAAGCCAGTTTTCGTACAAGCTCGCATGGCAAGTCACCAGATGTACCATTTAACATACTAGCACCAGAGGCAACTTAAATCTAGTCGTCTTCATGTACAGTGACTAGGTGATGAACGTAGGCGTTGTCCGAAGCCAATATGGTATCTGGCATTTATCAAAACATGTGTGGCCGAGTGTGAAAATATACAGTCTCTCTCTCCCCCCCCCATATACATGTAGATATACCGTATATACTGCATATCCTCCTAATACAGCCTGCACCACTATTATCGCATAACAATTACTTCCTTTTGGTTCCTTTAAATCTTGCGAATTCCTATAAGCATTGATTGCTTAAAATCTCGAATCGTTAAGAAAACACGAAATAATGTATCGCTCTTGACACGTTTGGCCTCCCAAAATGCAGGCTATTCGTATGATGATCAAGCAAATGTTTAATTAAATTAAAATTAAAAGGCAGGAGATTCAGTAAATGAATCGAGCCACGAAAGAGGAAGTGGATCGCTTGTCACCGTTGTCATTTACCGGTAAACTGTTTGAGGACAATTGTATAATAGTGCTTTGTGAGCGCACAACTGTATGGACGTCAACTAGTCGACAATGTGGATGGCCAAAAACAAAACTGAAAATAAAAACTAAATCACCAACAAATCTGTTGGTGATTTGACATTCCGACGTCTTTGTCTACTACCCGGACTGTCTTTTTTTTGTGTATGTGTGTGGGTGTGTGGATCTTTTTTCTACTACTCGACTTTGGAAATAAGAAATGGCATGTCCGCACGTAAACTCTCACATCGATCAAATTAAAGTGGCGCTGACCGGTAGCCATTAGCCTGCAAACGTTGTGTGTCTAGTTTGCCAACGCGCGCCAATTCTCGTCCGGCGCATGCGCACTCGCTCGTTCGGTGGTCTGTCTGAGAAGCTGTTAGTCGGGTGTTGGGGAAATGAAGGGGGACGGTAGATTTATTTCGCGACACTCTGTAACCTCTCATTTATTTTGCCATTTCTTTTCGTTGTCCGGTTTTACGCGCTAACGCCCTATAGTCACCGCTTCCAAAATGTAGCTCAATTTTTCTTCTCGAGACGCCGTGTTTCTTTTATCCGAACAAAGTTAATATCTGGTAATTCAACTTTTGTTAAATAATTTTATTTTGTATGTCCAATTCTACATTCTGTATGCTATTCAAAGAAGGGAGAAAACGTCCAGAAATTACAATATAAGCCAATCTAACAATTAAATATCAATATTACTTATTTATATTTGGCAAATTTACAATTTAAGTGAAAAGTATCTTTTGATGATACTACAACAGTTTTTGGTATATTTGTGAACTTTCTACTGCATGAGTGTAATTTTATGACATCACTTTCCAAACTTATTTTGAAAATATTATCTTATGCCCATCTAGCTTAAATGAAATCAACGTTCATGTAACTAACGGGCTAAATTGCATCCTCTATCAGACAGGTACAGTATCGTTTTAAAAATTACTTTTCAACTTCATATCTGTCTTTGCGTGTTTTACATATTATTAATTTTACAGTAGAATTATATTTGCCCTTGGTTTTTTTTGTTGTTTACGTGATGATGCCGGATTGGTTTTCCAGTCACCAAGTACACCATCGTGTTCGTCGGGATTTGCGTGGGGTCTGCCTTACGTTTTAGGAGAATTTCTAGACGCCTCGACGAAAGTCGACGTTTCTCCTTTGAAGATAAGACATTTGGGAAAGAAAGAGGGAAGCCGAAGTATACGTGGGTACGAGCGGTGGGAAGGAGAGGGAGGAAGAGGAAGGAAGAGGAATAGCGAGGTGTCACTTCAATCTCGCCAGCCGAGTTGCAAACTTGAGTTATAAGTACAACTTGTAAGAAACCTATTTTTTGATAGCGAAATCGGTGGCGTGTAATGTGTTCCGTTTTTGGCGCGACGTTCTCTCAAAATGTCCACCATTTATAATTCTCTCAAAATGCTTCGCTTTTTTTTTCCCTACACACACACACACACACACACACCCCACACTCTCACACTCTTTCTCAGTCCTTTTCGCACGCGTTAACTCGTGTGCTGCTACTGCGGCGTGGTTCTGTGTTTAATGGGAGTTTTAAGCTCACTCACTCACTGCCTACATCACGTATTAAAAAGACATGTCGTGGCAAAGTTGAGGGCTATACCAGTGTGTCGCTCTATGCACGGCTATTAGCCGACTGCTAGGCGATTGGTACGCCATCTAGAAGCGGAAGGCGAAACATTCGGCGGCGTCCTATTCATTAAAAATATACAATTCTTTAATCTTAAGAGATATTTGAAAATCTTTAACCGAAATAAATTTATAAACCCTCACCGGGAAAAAAAATGCCAGGACAATACAGCAACGTTTATGTAAGAAAAACTGTTTTCATTTTAAGTTGGAAAAGTAACAGAAAGTTTTTCGATATTTGAAACCAAAATGCTTAAATAGTAACCTAACAAATTAAATATTTATAACTTTCATCTCGTATACATTTTATAACTTGATATGATTGAAATTCATGTTTTTATGTATTTGGTGCAGCTGCAAAAGATAACGGTTTCCAAACCAAAATTAATTTCAAAGCATCATCATTGAAATCATAATAAGTACTAGAATTTCATGGTTTTCCAAAACCAAACGTTATTTAAAAGATGCCCGATTTAATTAATTTCGCGCAAAAGTTTTCTCTTATTTAAAGATATTGCAATCAGCAGGGCCGTTTCGTGAATGCGATTGAATAGAGGATCGGATGACATCTCCAATCTTCACCGTTTCAGGATTTGAAGAAGAGTGTATTGCTTTCGCCTTCACCCCTTCTCATACCCCCACCAAACCATCCCTTCCATATTCTCAGCCACTGTACCAGCCCCCCTCCCCCCCCCCAACCGACATCATCCCTTTGAGCCGCGAAAGACACTAACAACTTTTCTTGGTGGTGAGGCGGAATTGGGAGGCTGCAGGGGGAATCTTAGAGGGAGGTGGCGGTGTCGAAGATATGCTCTCGCGAGTTTTCTCCATCCCAACTTCTTCCTTCATCCCGTCTTCTGTCCAAATCGTTTAAGAACGCGATACGTAATTTAAGACAAGTAAAGCTATCTGGGGCGTTACAGTTCTTTTTTGTCGCGCCAGTGATACTGTCTCGCTCGTTACGGCGTCGCGTGTGCAGCGCCCTCTATCCGCCTCCTCTTCCTTCACCCCACGATATCAGCGCGCGCGAAAATTTGCGCGAACAGAATTTTTTTTCTACGCCTGTATTTGAGTATTCGTGTCTCGTGGGTATATGGAGAAGATTCGCTCAATTGGCGAAGCCAACGGTGCGACCGCCACAACCAGCCGACGTGTCGACTGTTCTCATAGACAACCATAGAGTGCTCAGTGGGACAAAAGGTATATTTTCACACGTAATAGATAACGATAGACTTTCTTTCAGTGTTGGGTTCGTTCCTTTAAAAAATGAACTCGTTCCCGTTCATACACAAATTCAAAGGAAAATGGTCTTTACAAGTTCCTTTTCTAAAGGAACCTGTTTCTTTTCCGTTCCTTCAGTTAAAACATATTTAGAAAAATTGCTGAGTGGAGTAATGTTCACAAAAAATGTGTGATTGCGCTCATAATGACGCCAAAATTTCCATTTGGCGAATGGCGATTTGTGGACACTGATAAAAATCTTTAGCAATTTTAGTTTGATGTGTGTACAAACATTACAAACATTAGAAAATTGAAAGTTACGGCAAAAGGAACCATGTACTCCGAGAAAGAATTTTAGTTCCTTTTCCTCAATAAAATAAACTTATCTGTTCCTATCGTATTAGGCGTTCATGAGCTCTTCAAAAAGGAACCAGTTCCTAGGAATGGAATTTTCCCGTTCCATTCCTACCCAACTTTTACTTCCATATGTCATCACTAGAAAGAAAGATTTTACAATTATGTCTTTTGAAAATGAAGTGTCCGGTTCAGCGCCAAAATAACGACGAACAGAGTCTGGCGAACTCTCTTATGTAAATAATAGTAGACTATTATTTTATGAAGCGGCGGCATTTTCAAACAAAAACTCAATGTGGGCGCAGTGACCAACGAAAAGTCGCTTCACCACGCGGGGCCCATCTTTCTCCCTCATTGCATGGGCCAGATAGGTTATTGTATCCATGTGTACTGGTCGCCATCTATTTGAAAACTGTGGTTGGTTCGTCTGTCCTGAAACTGGTTTTAACAGCAACGTGTCATCTCCGGACCCCGACCCTCGATCCCCCGACACCTGCGTTTTTCTTGGCAGAATACAGAGGTAACCACCTCTGCATTCTGCCATTGCCTTCCTCTGCGCAGTTCCACAAGCCAATCCAACAATCGGCTGCGCTGGGAATCGAACCCAGATCCGCTGGTTGGTAAGCGAGCACGCTACCACTAGGCCATATACGGATTACATTGGAAAAACTATTTGTTGCATACGCATCGTAGTAAATGCCAGAAAAGTATCTGCTGGTGGTTGACTTTTACACTCAAGAGAATTTCCTCATTTTCCAGCAATGCGATTGGACATTCAGTGGTTAGTATATGTTGAAATCATGAATTACTTTTGAATGAGAAGTCAGTGCTTCTAGTGGCCCCTAAAAATTGTTACTGCATATCATATTCGAATGCAAATTTTATTTTTGCAATAGTAGGAAACAGTTGTAGTTGTCGTTATCCGAAATATTGAGGATTCCATTTTTTAATGACGATAAACAATCTTTCAGTTGCCATTTTACCATCATGTCTGACAAAAGTATATTTTTCTTTAAATAATCGAAATATTAGAATTGTTACTTTGTATTGGTTACTGTTGCACGGTTCCCATTTTCGAATACTCTGCATTTAAAATGAAATGATCTTTTGAACTATTTTTTATTTCGTCCTAAATACAATCCAATGCGATGGTAATAATTTCTATAGAAGAAAGATTCGTCTTTGACCAGTGGAGGCGGGAAACAGCAACTTCTTTTGATAACGTTTCCACTGGTCAAAGACGAATCTTTCTTCTATAGTTAATTCACCACAACAGCTCCTACGAACATTCATCTAAATCAGGTGATAATTTCTGTGTGTAAGTGTTTTTTTTTTTTTTACTGTATTTGTCGGTTGACGAATCGAACACCATTAGCAGACTATATTTCTCCGTCGTATTTGGGATCCAATTTTGAATTCGACTATGCAACTGCGCAGTTCGATGTTTGTTTTTCTCCACGATTGGGCAGGGTAGTTTTGCCCGGTTGGATCGTTCGCGCCGTCGTGAGTTTTTATGGTGATGTCCTCACTCTGTTTATTGGGAGAGTTCGGTCGAACTTGTTACGGAGAGTCCATATAAAAAATAAACCCCTGCTCTCTCCCTTTCAGCACTCACCACACACACACAGCGACACTCTCAGTTCGAACGCACATTGTTTTTGTTCGCTTTAAAAAAAAAAAAAAATCAAAAATGGTTATTGCATCTAATCAGCCCCCCGCCACCTTTTATTTCGTCAGCGCGTCAAAATTTTCCTGATGATTTCAGTTTTTTGGTTCTCACATATTTTATTTGGTCATATTTTCCTAGGATGTGAAAATCCTTGTATGTACAATTTACTTCTCATTGAACAGAAAAAGCAAGGTTATAGTTTCAATACGAGTAATTTACAATATTGAAAAACTAATAATCGTGAAAATATTCGATCGCGCTGACAAGTTCCTGATTTCTACTATTGTCTCGCTGTAGTACGTGCTCACCTTATGTAATTCGAGTATGCTAGAAGTAAGTCGTATAGGCGGTATACTTCGGGCGTACAATAAGTTTCCGGAATGATTTTTAAGAAAAGAGAACGGCTTCATGAATTTCTATGAAATTCGGCGAAATTAATCTCAAGCCATTTATTATTAGAAACACAATTATTCGACGTTATATTGCTTTTTAACATTTTAAACTGACGTTCGAAAATTCTTATTGCCAAAATTGTTTAAAAATGTAAAAAATCCGGCTGATGTTCACCTGCTCAACACAAACTGAGCGGACAGGGAGCGCAGCGCCGCGAAGCGAGCGAGCGTT
>JAUJYS010003447.1:0-13088 GCA_033995665.1 Melogona broelemanni | reverse complement strand
AACCCCCCCTCTTATTCCCCCTACCTCATCGTCGTCGTTCGATCTAAAAGCCAAGCAAATCGAAATTTCTTTTACACATCGCGTCCATCCGAGCGCGATGGCGGGTCATTTTTTCCCTACCCCAACATCTCCTCCGCTCGTCTAGCAACCGGCTCTTCGCCACCAGAGATGCATCGGCGAACGAAACGAACGTCGCAGAAAAGAAATTTTCCCTCTCAAAAACTGTGGCAGCGCGTGCGCGCACGGCTAGGGTAACCTGATATTTGACACGACAAAGTATTCGCCGATCCCCGGGGAGCGCCATTTCGCTCACGTTGCGCGGCTCTCGTTCGCGCTCTGGCGCTGCCATCATGCCGGCTCTAATTAGTATTACCATCACCTTGAGTACAACACGGGGCGAATGAACGTTGGTGTCGAACGCGCCAATTCGGAACTTGTTGACGTGTAGTCAGTTGTTTTGGGTGGTGAGAGTTACATATCGGTCAGCGCCCTCTCTCGGCAGCTCTGTAAACCTGGATTGTCAATTGTTCTTTGACTGCAACGAGCCACGTTCTTGTCCGATTCTTAAGCGTTTTGTCATTCATGTGATTAGTACTCTTGTTCTGCTATTTAGGTTCAATTAAAAATAACACTTCATTTAAAATCGTGTGCTCGAAAGGCACTATTCAAAGCTTTTCCATGTTCAGGACAGGTTCAAGCGTCATCAGGTGCGGCGAAGGAAATAATTCAAATTGATCGGCGAGCTATCCGATTGTATTTCCTAAACAATCATCCAGTTAGCGTTTACAACCCCGTATTTTCCACAAGCTGTGCCAGCAAACTATTGCGTGATGCGCGTTACCTATTGATAAATTATATCGCCTATTAATGTAAAAAAAAATTTCAAGCTGGCACAGTTGCTATATTTGATATGTTGTACTGCACCGTTTATGGTTTAGTACTCTATTTTCAAATTGAAGCGGTAGATGGCATTGGCCTATTCGGAGATACTAGCTCCACTAGTGGTCATTATAGGATCGTACACATCTATAGTACCTGTACTTACGTTATGGGTTACTGAGTTTCGCAGATGCGTTTTCGAATATAATTTTTTTTTTCTCTCCTAAAATAAGCTAATTTGCAAATGGAAACGACCGCACCACCAACTGGTGTGGCACATTGACTCGCATGATCATCTCACGTAAAAAAATTGATCATGTCGGTCATTTTAATTCCCGCCTCCCCGTACCCCTTACGAAAAAAGTACACGTAGGTACCATGCGCGTGTCATCCACTCCAAAGCATACATACGTGTATTCTAGGGCGGGAAATTATTAAATGTCATCGGCACCCCACTCTCTCCGAAGCCGTCAACCGGTCGGCTCACATCTAAGAACGTGAAATTATAAATGACTGACAACTAACGGGGCGAACTAGATACGAATTAGTGTCGCATTATTGTCGTTGACCGCATGCGTGCATGCCACCGCACTGCATCGGGTGCGTTAAACAATTTCCCCTCCCCCGCCTCCGTAAGCGAAATTTGCGGAACGCACGACGTTTCTCTCAAATATGAGTTTACTTATAATTATTACCATTATGTCTCGAGTCATTCTTTAAACGTAATCGCTCAAAAATCGGATAAACAAAATTGGAAAAAAAAACTCCATTTGTTTCGAGTGTCTTCAACGCACATAGCGTAGCACCATAAGTGAAGCGGTGAAAAGGCTTCGAAAATTCAGGGCGTAACGATGGGAAATCAATCAATGCTTTGATGCAAGGCAGGAAAGCCAACATTAAGGCGCATTCACCTCTCAACGCTCCATTGACGCATCCGATACACGCATTCGAATTATTTATTAGGCGAACACACAGTGTATGCGTAAAATATGAATAATCGACAAAAATATTTCTTTGTGTTACATTGGATACAAATTGGTGTTGCTCAGAGCATAAAGCAAATTTTGCTGGGGCGGGGGGTATTTTAACCGAGCTCGTGGCATATGGACGTAGACCAGCATAACCATGTGTCATCCTCTGGCACAAATATCGCGTTGGCTGAATTGGAGGTTTGGTAATGGGGTGGTGGTGGTTTCGTTGGAGGGGGAGGAGGAATAGGCATAGCCGGCCCGCAGGTTGCCCGTGCTTATTTATAGCGATAACACAACAGCAACAAAAAAATCGCCAGCGAACCATTTAGTGATGTTGCCTGTCTGTCGCAAAAGCTCTCTTTCACTCTACTCTGTCTCTATAGAAGTTGGCTGCGCAATTGTCGAGTGCATCGCAGACAGGCTGCTGCGACCTCTCTCTCTTTCTCTCCTACATAATTAAGATGGGGTGTGTGTGGTTGGGAATGAAGAAGGGGAGGGTGAAGGATATGGGGGGTGAGGGAGTGGAGAACTGAAACGTAAAAAAATGTCGCGATCGTATGGCAGAAAATGGAAGGCAGACGGCCTATCAGAAGCGAGGCTGCCGCCAGGGTTACAGAAATAAAAAATGATTCGTAAATATGCACGCTATTGGGATACACGCAGGATATAAGATTTGACTATTGAATATAAAATGTGCTTTGCGTTAGCGGCAAATACAGGGTGCTTATTCAACGCTTCCGAAGCGCTTATTCACGGAGAATTGCGCTGTAACAATGAAGTCATCCGTCTTGAACATTGCGTAGGTATTAAAAGATTATCGCCGCTAGTGGCGCTTACTCTGCCAAATTCACATTAGCCTCTAAAGGAGCGCCTGATTCATTCGATTGACATTAGTTCGTTCTTGCTGTCTCGTAATCCCAAATTTACTTCGTTCGTCTGTCTACAATACCGCGAATAATCTATCGATGTCACGTGCAAATATTTTAGCTGGCATGCGCAAATTCCATATAATTTGTTTGATTTAGTCGCAATTTCATATTGTGACAATAAATGCGTTCGTGTTTATTGCTTTGTAGGTTTAATTACGTTTTTTTAATTATTTTGGCCAAGTCGTTCAATTTTTTGCCGTTGACTATGAGCCATTGACTAGGAGGGCGTTTCTAAAAAACCGTCATCGACAAAAAACGTCATATTTATGATGACGCTTTTTAGAATTGAAACTGCGTGCGGATTGCGCCGCTCGTCTTTCTCAAGTGTAGGCTCTGGAGTATGACGGAAGAGCGCTCGGTATCCGCTCGGGAGCGGGCCTCGCCGCTCCGAGTGTATCCGGCTGGACCCTACGCTTACGGTGGAGAGGCGATCGCCTGGCGCTCTCCAACTGCTACATTGGTGAAGTGAGTGAGAGGGGTGGGGGAGGGATACACGCGCCAGTGAGAAAAGAGAGCATGGACGGGAATTCGACGAAGAGATTGAAGAGCAAGGTGAAGTGTACCCGGTGGTGAAGAATTAGGGGATCTCACAAACGAAATCCTCCTGACACCCTCTTAAAATGTCAGTGCGCGCCGGATGAGGCTATGGTATCACTTAACAAATCTCTTGGTAAGACCCTCGTATTCTGATGCGAAGACGAAAACCTTCTTCAGAATAACCCTTGAGTGTTTTGGGGTAACAGTACCCTAACCTACCTAAAACTTCTTCAAACTTATTTTACTGACATCAATTGCTCTCTTGTGTATTTCACAAGTGTTGTGGTATTGCATCCGCCTGGGTTCGATTCCCGGCTCGGACTTTCCTCATTCGATCCCGAAGTATTGGTGAAAATATGCCACTCATAAAATAGTCTTTCGAAGGGATTTGAGGAAGACAACATCTCTTGTAGTGATATTCACAACAGTGATGACGATCTATTGTATTAAACAAAAAGTCAAACGTAATATCGAGTTTTTATAGAGAAGGCAAATTTAGTGAAATATTAATAAAATTAGTCTTGAACAAATGAGCTCATTTTGAAAAGCATCTCATGAATCGTTTTCAGAAACAATTACGACAAGCAAAAATTTCTTCGTGATATTAGGAAACAAAAATGACATGTGCAGATTACGAATGCATTGATGAACCGAAATTCGGTATAGTAGACCTGGGGTATGCGGAGGATATAGATAAGGAGTAGACAGAGGGAGCGCCTGGAGGGAGGGAAGTGATTGGGGGTGGGCTCAAGTTGAGGCTGGCGTGCGCTGGCGAAGGATCTTGAGGGAGGGGAGGGAGAGGGGGGGATGACGGGGCCAAAAGCAGCGGACAGAGGAATGACGTGAAGGGTCGGAAAGGGTCGACGGGGCTCGGTTCCGGTTCGGTCCAGCCGCCGAGAAACACGACTACCGTGCTTTGCCAATGGGGGGAAACTCAGGCCAATCGAATGCGCTAGGTGTGTCCGTGAGAGTGGACCGAGACTTCCCGCCCCTTTTGTCAAGATGAGGAAAAGAGAGGCTTCCGCGTGGCGATGGCGGGGGTGCCGGGTGGCCGGGGCGGGCAGGCGACACCGGTTGCTATAGCAACCGCATGCCTTCGAAAAGAGAGCTTGGCTGGTGGCGGCATGCGTTTGACGTGGGGTAACGCTCAGCGAGACGGGACTGTATCGGTACTATCGATATTAACAGACGATTCATCGATGCTTTGCGATTGGAATAACAAAAGAGGAACTGATGCAAAAAAACAACTTATTCTATCTATCATTTCATCTTTTTGAGTAAATGTTGTTCAAAGTGTAATTAAGGAATTTAAAAGTAGGTATTTATTATTTGGAAAAACTAAAAACATAAGCATTTTAAATTGTAATTTTTTATGAAATATTTATCATAAAATCAGTTGCTAATGTACTGTAGGTTTCATCAGCTTATCTAAATAACGCCTCAAAGACATGATTAGATTCTAATTTTCCCCAGTGCTGAAAGACCTTTGGAAAGCACCCCCTAATACTGTTCCGCAAAGCACGTCTTGTTACACTCTACCAACGTGGCATCTGCATTTGTAAGCTTTGGTCACAGCAGTTACAATGTCGCAATCGTGAATGCCCATTACTCAGATACTGTGAACCATTCCGACTATGATCGAATCGTATCGAAATGTATATCGATTCCGGATGTTTGATGTGGCACCATTGTCTACTATCCGTGGCGACATTTCTTGACGTTGAACCGGACTGGGCGAGATAAGCAGACTGGGAGGGAAAATCTGGATGGTTGGTTGTGGTGGTGGTGGTGGGAGGGATGGAGTGAAGGGGGAACCGAAACTCGGCTCAACGTGAAGTGACAGGAACAGCGCTCCCACCCTATTCCACTCCCCCTCCCCCACTACCAACATTCGCCATTCCTCTCAGGACACAACAGATACCCAAGTTTGTTAGACCGTTGCCTGCAAAAGGAGATTTGATGCCCGGGTTCGCTCGTTTTCAAAGCGGTGTTTACACTATGGAACACTACATTAGATCTTGCAAGTATTGTTTTTCTGTCTCGGCAATGTTTATGTCATAGTACCATCGAGTAAGGATGATGATTGAATATAAACATTAACTTGAAAACATGTATGCTAATACTTATATTATATGTATTCTACTTGAATGTAAATGTTCAGCGGACATCGATATTCTATGGCCTATAAATGCATTGAAAGTACAGATTCATGATAGAATATGAACTTATTGTCTCGTATAGTGCAGCAGTGGGTTTTTAAAAATTTAGATATCGGTAACTGTTCTCTTGTGTAATATTGAATGCACAGACATTACAATTTTTAATTTAATTTTCGTGTGCTGCCTGTGTTGCCAGGAGAGGGGAAATAATCCTACACTGTCTGGCAACATTGTTGGCACGAAGCCAGTCGTTAAGACCAGCGCTGTATCGTTTGTCTGGTAGCCCGGCTACACCGACACTGATACGTCAGGCGCGATTCCCTGGAAGAGAGAGAGCGAGAGACATGCCGTGTTTGGATAGCGCCATAGCGGCATGAGTGAAGTGTAGAGACCCGGGGATACGGCAAGGAGGGGGTGAAAAAAATCGTTGTTAAGGATGCTGGCGATATCGGCATATCCAATGTGGGGTTGTGTTTCGCCCTTCAAGACGCTTGCCCCTCCCCCTTCTCCTTTACCTCTCCGGAAGTCATTCAGGGAGATTCGAGCGGACCATCAGCGTCGACCTCTGACCTTCCGTCCGCGATTGCGTGTTCGAAGTGCGCATGCGCCAGCCATGCATTTACGTTAAAGCACTATGTGGTAGAAGGGACTGTGATGTGATACGTCAGTAGCGTTAATAACATCTATTTTGGCTTTCATAAAATCGGATTTGTACTTTGGCGTGACGTTAGCGAATTTAGCTTTATGCTTGATGTATCTTGGGAAAATTTAGTTTCTTTCCAATTAATTTTATGGCTATACAATTTACCAGAAGAAAACAAATTTTAAAAATTCATATGATTTGAAGTTTACATTCTTAAGATAAAAACTTTTAAACGTTAAGTTTATTTTAAATAATAACTAACCATATATACAATAATGTGAAATAAATTGCTAGAGCGTAATAAAAGATTACGATCACATTTTTCCATAACATTGACGATCAAATAGATTGTTGTTCCTACTATTAGTATCCTCTTCGTCGTCTACCATTGTCACCTGGTGACATTTGGATGAAACCACAAACTTTAGAAATTATAGATGCCATTTGAAGTCACGGAAATGCAAATTTGGCAGACCCTCTTTCCATACATACAATGAGTTTAACTACAGGATGACGAGGAACGCATTGGTCTTTACAGTTGCGCACAAAAACATCGTATGCATTAGATGTGGCGCTCCAAGCGTTCCTAGCGGCATATCTTCGCATATCCAACTTGACTCAATGTCACTTTTGCCACAGGGATTGCTTGCTCTTACGGCCTATTCTATTGTATCACGTGTGCACATACATGCTGGTTATATATTTCACGAATCATGGTACTGATTTAAGTACAAACGGTTACCGTTGGGATCGCTTTTGCGCCGCACATCTCGCATCACCCGACACATAGGTACTACACATGACTAAGCAGGACGACTAGATCTACGACTAAGACTGTCACTTGAATAATAGATGATCAGAACGTACCTAATGGATACTCTAAGATAGGCGATAGTAAGTTGAAGAGTGGAGGATTATCCTTACCTGCAACGAAAGAAAAGAAAAAGGCAACAATTAGAAAGAGTTCGGACAAACAACACGCATCACCCTACGATCAATAATAGAGTACAACGTGTTGGCATAACAACAGGCTCACAATTTTTTCCAGACTCGTCAATCCTCTGCTCGTGTTCACAGTTGGTAAGCCATGGCTGCAGTGCAGTGAAACCATTTTGTAACAAAAGTTGTTTCCTTTTTTTATTTTCTTATTCTCTTATGAAAAGTGGTCTTCAATCTAATTGGACATTCAGAACCTATGATCATGTCAGCTACCTTTTATATATTGTCACGTTATTAGCAGTATGGACTCACGATTTTCTGAAGACAAGAATTGACAAGAAGAATACGGAACTTTTAATATTTTTAAAAGTTAAAGGATGATTTTAAGTCTTTAAATTAGTTTGATTGTTTTACCTTTGATTGTATTAACCATACATTTTTAGCTCGTATTTTTAAATTTATTTTACATTTTTTTTACTTTTTTTTTTACTTTTTAATTGCCAGCGCGTAAAACAATTTTACTTGTTTGACAGATCCGCTATTTCGTTTTCCCGTTGGCTCCAATTCCAACGTTTAGCCGCAATTGACCTACACTATGTATACTCGTAAATGAGTGCGTGCGAATTGTTTGGTTGTTTTTTGTTTTATGTACACGAATTATAAAAAGACAGGCACGTTGGGTAATCACTCTTGTATGCGCCGCTTGTGTATCCCTCCGCCAGTAGGAGAATGCAGCGCGAATGCGAAATTGTAGAATGACGAGCGAAAAATATTGGAAGCACATTAGCAAGTGCGGTTCAATCCAATTTCCGTTATTTTTTTTCTCCTCTTGAATCTCTCTCCAACGATGGTTCGTTTTTGAGCCACGATCGCATCTGGCGAGCGGGAGTTGCATGCCACCGCGCATGCGCGGGTTGGCTCACTTTTTTTTCTTCTTTTTACCGCCGCCGCCGCAGATGACAATGACACGGAGATTCCTCTCGTGCTTACGTCACTATGGAGCTGCCAATGACTGTTGAATTTAGAAGAATATGGGCATGCTTGCACGTTTGGTGGCGTAATCTTCCTGAGACTTGAATGCTTGTTCATGCTAAAATATAATCACCAGATGGCGTCACTCTCGCATAGAATTTAATTTAGCGAAAAGGGGCATTAATCCAAATCATTAAAATTGAGCGCAATAAGTAAAATATGTGACGATTATTTATGTGTTGCCGCGATACAAGCAGCGTCAGCAAGCAAAATAAAATTTGTCCTCAATTGTTATGGACTTCGAATTGACATCAGTCGACAATTACTGTAAAAAGTACTAAACTAGTGGTGATGTGGATAAAAGTGAAACGCTACGTTTCAGTGGGTTTATTTTCATAGCTAGATGACGTAGAAAATGACGCAAAACTTCTTAACGCGCCTATCTTTTTTGGCAGCTGCTTCTAGGTTCTCTAGATCCTCCCCAATCACCTCTTTGAGTGACATATGTTGGTGGCCCTTGATGGCGTACCACCAGAGAGAACGTAACTCTACCAGTATTGCAAGGAACTGTGGTGCGACGGTCCGGGGTTCGAGTCCAGGCCCGAGCTCTCACTTATCCGATTCCATGATTCTGGTTTAAACGTGATCCATAGGAAAGGAGTATAGAATATCCTGTATTGCTTTATATAAACTAATGTGATTGTCAAAAAACAATTTCAGAATTATTGGCTTGTGCAATTCGAAGGTCTTATGAGGATAGGCGTGTATCTACAGTGCTCGCATGCGTGGCCAGAAGAAAAAATTGGGGAATTGAAAAAAGTAAAAGAGGAATAAAAAAAAATGTTCTACAGTGAAAATAAAATCGAGACAGACTGACCACAAACAAGCAACTATACGGCCACGAACCAGATACCGAAATGCGTATCGCCAGTTGCCGCCGGCCAGCAAGACGCCGCCACTGTCCAGCAAACGAATCAGAGAGGAGAAAGCAGAAGAAAAAAACTGGTGTGTTGGCATCCTCCCAGATGATGCCCCTTTTTCTCCCTCTCTTTCGTTCTAAAACGAACCCAATAATAGGCCGTATAGGCGCAGTTGGACGTTGATCTAGTAGTCAATTTCTAAACTTTTTAGGATTCGCTTGATTTTTTTTTGCTCCACCTCCTCCTCCCCTCTCCTGTTTGTATGGACGTGCAAAACTGGACTCACGATCTCTCATTTCCTCGTGAGACCTCGTGTCCACAAAATACAGTCGTTGGAAAACGGAAGCGCACGCTATTGTAAACAATAATTAAGCGCCGCTTCTCTTTTAATACGCAATTACAATATGTATCCACAAGCAGTCCCGGAGGGGCTTATGACGGGGATCAAATGACCAGTCAAGGACGAAGATGTTTTTGCCGATTGTTGTCCCATTTCTGTAACCCTCGTTTTTGTCGTTGTCGAATTGCGTTGCGTTCCCGTGATCGAATAAACGAGAACCCGCTCCGGGAATAGAACCCGGGATCACTCTGCATCACCGTCGAACACCGCCGGACTGGTACACTTTTGGGCTCAATTTGTTCAAAATGCTGAGATACGCGGGCAACTGTTGAGGGCTGTGAGCACGATTTCTCTATTCCTGATATACAATGTAAAGTGTTTACGCGAAAACTTAAAAATAAATGTTAGGTCTCGGGAGTATACTGAGCGCGCAGCCCGGTCATCGTTTCACTCGGTTACCAAACAAATGGTCGGAGAGGAAATGATGGTAAGTAGCCATTATGTGAAAGAAACTATCGTGCCAATAGCGGAACGGTCGACCGCGCGGCAACACGAATTCCTGCCCCGGGCTCTATCCAATAAGTTGAAGAGTAGAAGCAGAAAAAGAAGAAAAAAAAACTAAAGTTTGACCGTAGTTTTTTTGTGGAAGCTGGCCGACAGTTAAATTTCACTCTTTCGCCTTAATCTCAAGTCAAGCGGATAAAATAACTTCATTAGAAGAGCCCCGTTCCTCGTCTTACTGGAAACTTGACTGTTGGAAGAGTATTGTCCTCCCCAATTGTAAGTCCAATGTTCCATTCGGAATTTGTAGAAATCCAACAACTGGTATTTTGTAGTATGTGTTGTCGACAGCATCGTAATTTTCGATGAAACAGATACAGTTAATTTCTGGTGGTTACGTGTATAAGCGATGTGAATTGCTTAGACAAATTGATAGGAAGGATGGACAATTTTGAAATGTGATGCCAAATATTTATACAGTTGGCGTAAGCTTCTTGTGACATCGCTTTTAGAACTGTAAAAGGTGAAGTCAACTCGCGTCTTTTGACTTTAAAATGAGCATTTAAAGTTTTCCATCTTGCGAAATTCCCAGGACAGGTCCTTCCACTAATGGAAGATTGGTTCATGAAATTTGCGAAAATCCAACTGAATAGCTTGAAAGAATGGCCAACCGCGATTCCCCCGATTTCAATCACGGTAATTACAACTGCTAACACGAGCGATTGGACCTAAGTCCACCACGCCATTCTCTCTTCCTTTTCCATAGATTTAAGCTGACGGTCGAACAACCCCCGAAAACAAAACCCCATCGGCAACATTCGCGAATACTAGCCCGAAAATCGGTGCTCGAAAACGGTCGGGGATCGTTGCGATAGATGTCGGTCCTATATAAGTAGCAATTAGCCCACAGCAGCGGACAGCAGCAGATAGAGAAGAGTGCCAGCAATGGAGGAGGGGATGATATGCGTTTTTATATCGGCGAGGACTAGTCGAGATAGTGATCCCCACATTTGTGTTAAAAATCGTAAACGCTTATTTCGCTCCGAAATGGACGATTCATTCAAAGGGGTTACATTCCAGGCACGGATTCTCGTTTATTCGGTCCAGAATTACTAGTGAAAATGTGCCCCTCGGACTCTGTCATAGCAACACGAGGGGTATTGAATATCCTGTAGTGATGTGTGTGAAAATTCTGATCCGGCGTCCGACGTTCGTATTTCCCCCCTCCCCCCCGCAATGAAGATCAGATGATCTACAAATAAGTTCAGCACGATTTTTCCGTACGACAGCCGAAAACATTACCCAGTGTACGAAGGCTCCCATTGAGACGTGGAGCTATGTCGGAATTAATATCACAGCTAGGAGATAGGACTAAACGGTAAAAATTCTTATGTTTTCAACTACGTGAAAGACAAATTGGTCTGTCCTCAATTTTAGGATTTGAGAAAAATAATATTTTGTATGTGCTGGAGACCATCAAGCCTTATGCCAGACCAAACCCGCTTCATTAGTTAGAGGCCGATTATCACAAACTGCTAAGTTGGTCAGCTCTCCCGACCCTATTATCAGAACGGGCTCGTAATCGAACCGCGCCACTATAGAAACACTGACACATAAGACGAAAACCGAGCCAAGAAAACAGAGACCGTACGCCGGCACAGGCGAATATCTTCGACGACAACGTGTTCCGAGAAGCACTATAGGAGAAGAGCAAACAACTTAAGCGATCGTTTTTCCGCGGGCCACCCCATCATCGGCCACCCACCACCACCCCCACGTCCAGGCCACGCCCCACCGCCACCCCATCCACCAATCACATCGCGTACACTACGCATGTGTCAAGAATTGTAGAGAGGCGAAAAAAGCCCGTGCTGCCAAACAGACAGCGATTTACCAATTATCTATGGCGGTGGTGTTTGGCATCAGTGGCATCGGCGTCATATTTAACACCTCGTAGCAAGGTAAACAAATGTGGGAAATCGATGAACCACCCCCTTTCCTCCTCCACCCCCGCGCACTTCTCCATCACTCTCTCTCCACTCTTAGTCGCCCCCAATCTCTTATTGGGTCCCCACGGGACAGTCGAGCTCTCGTCTCTGTCGGTATGGCCCTCTTTGTTTCAGTCCTTATGTAACCCATTTCGAATCGGCATGCTTTCTATGTCCATGATGGGCATGAGTTATGTTCTGATTTTTGCTATTTTTCACTTGATAAAATGAGCAGTTATTTGTGTGAACTTTTCAAGAATTACGTTATTCGCGCGTACACATATTATGAATTTAAACTATAAGCTATTTTGCAAAAGCACCATAAAAATTGATTTTAAAGGGAATTATTAATTTTAAAATTAATCCTAATTAATACCGTAATTAATTACTGAGTGAAATACCGTATATTTCCTACATTGTTGGTGGTTTAGTGTATCCGAATTAGTCACCGATTCTTGTTATTCTCACTTATTCTCGTTATTCTCGTTTATTTTATTTTGGGGTACTGGCCAAAATATATGCTATAAATATTGCCACAACAACACGAAAGGCATGATTGTAAATAAACAACACTGATCCACCCATCACTCTTAGTGTACGCTTGTAGCTTGCAGTTCTGTATTTGAAAGCCCTATCAAAATTATGGTAACCTATTTTTAAACTCAAAGGTGTAGCAGCAACTACGCCGATAAATCGCTATAGTTTCAGATTATGGTTACGTGACCCAACTCGTTCAAGTCTCGCTTTCTCGTGCGCGACCTTCTTCCGACCGCGGTGACGCCGAAGCCACCTCATTTACTTAATTTTTGGTCTCGAGGCAGCTTGAGGTTGTTCAGAGTCAACACCGTGTCTATAACTGGGGAACAGACTTAATTCTTTGACGCCACCATCGAGTCACCGGAACGCGTGTCTGTAAAGGAAGGCTTATCGTGACTGCAGTTTAGTATTTGAGCGCACATACTGAAAATTTAAAAGCACCATAACGCGCACTGTTACTTCATGAGACTCGTGGTGGCCTTTCAAAGCCCGACGTCTCCATACAGTTTCCATTACCCGATTGCTCTCTTTCGTGTCCAATTTTATGGAACTGCTATCCTGTCTTAGCTGAACGTATGCATAACGGATTTAATTTTCCAGTATACTCTGTATTTGAAGATTCCAAACGTAAGTGCACGTTAGGCTTATGGAGCAAATTATACCCGGTCCCGGGTTCGATTCCCGGCAGAAGCAGTTGTTTCGACGAGCATTCGACGAGCTGCGGTACTGGTGTCACCCCTGAGCTTCCATTAGGGAGTCCAGAGCTCAGGGGT
>JAUJYS010003446.1:0-13088 GCA_033995665.1 Melogona broelemanni | reverse complement strand
GGACTTTGTTTTAAGAAGTAGTGATTCGTTCTTCTCTTTACCTATCTGTAATGCACATTATGTGTAAGGCCACTTGACAGGGGTAGGTTAAAACAGGGAACTGCAAAAATAATCCTGAGTACGAACCACGTACCATCCTCATTTATATATATGTATAGATTGTCTTAACTTTGATGTAGTTATTTTTCGATGCATTTTTATTTTGGAGGTTTTTTTTTCGTTTAAAAAAATGCATTTTTCACTTTTTAAGGTTTAACGCCATTGGTCTTCCATTGAAACTTTGAAACATCACCGAGTATTGTATTTTTGTTCAAGCTTGCGTCGGAAATAGGAAATGTATTATGTTATATGTTTTTTTTTGTATATTTTTATATTTCTAGTGTATTTGTTGGCGAGTGATACTGTATCCTCAAACTTTAGTTTTTGCTAAACGCTCGTACATTTTATATATTATTTTTAATGGTGGAGCAATATTTTCAGAAAAAATCATTCGAAGTCTTTAAACGCATTTTAACAGATGTCACTGTATTTAGTAAACACATTATCCCGAAGTACTGTACCTATTTCAATACACATGTGTAGATCTCTGCCATTCGTCTGAAACCCAAGCGAAAATCTTGACGTAAGCTCAACTTTCGAGTACCATTGTTGACCAATTTGCTCCCTTTCCGGTGGCTGCTCTGCCGCACGAAGCTGGTGTAGTGGCGGGCAGATGCAATAATAATTCCATTAGGCAGTTCCTAAATTAATTTTCATCCTTTGCATACTAACGACGCGCGCGCGCGCAGGACGGGATTACATCCCGCGCAGAATGTAATTAATCATGAACTGAATTCGTGCATAAATAGTGTGGAGCTGGAGCGAAATGTCACGTGACTGCCAGCAGTAATATTGGTATTTTTTTTTTGCTACTCTCCATACAGAAACAAAATACTAATAATAGTAATCAGTATTATTATTATTATTTTAAATATGAATGGGCGCGCAGGCGTGACGTTTAACTCTTTATCAATTCTGCGTGGTGTGTGTGTGGGAGTGGAGGGGGGATGCGTGTGCTCTATGTGTATTTGTGTGGTCTCTACCTGGGTGGTTTTTGACGAACGTTAACGTGACAATAACGAAATGGCCGTTGGAAACGTGAACCACGATTTTTTTTAATTTCCGACCTGCGTTTGTTCAACTTTATAGAAATTATTTATCTGGCAAACTGAAAATTTTAAACAAAATAAAACGTGTTATTTCGATTAGGGTTGCACTTGTTTTGTGTTACATTTCACCAGTTAGGCGATTACCTATACATTGAATTTCATTAATTTATAAATGTAAATCTCTTTTTAAATGTAAATATTTTTGTTTCATTTGAAAAACAATCCCAATATACGTACTGTATTCTCACTTGTAAATAGATGAAATTTGTAATAATATGTGGAAATTGGTTAAAACCAAATATATGAAAATATATACTTATTCAAATTATTTGGATTACCAGAATTGGACAGCCGTAGTCACCATATGTAAAAATGTTATTTACACAACGAGCAAATTAGAAACAAAATGACAAAAAATAATTTTAAATATTATAAATTTGTTTTTAAAGTATATTTGAATTAAGGGGTTTGTGAGTATCGATGCCAATGCAAGAATGAGCCTGCAAACCTTTTTGCATGTTCGAAATTCCCATGGGACTGCCTGTGCCGTACTTTATCTTTGCATCTCGCATTTAACTTCCAAAACAGGAAACTCGGAGGGGAGGAGAAAAAAAAAATAAGGAAAATGGGATTTACGTTAATAAATGAAATTAAATTCGGGGCACTGCTGCCGACTCTCTCAAGACATTTGCGCGTGTTAATGAAATAAGTATTTCTGTAGAAGTGTTTTGAGACTCGGAGAAAACGCTGGATCCCCCAAAGCTTTCTAATTCGATCATGTTAGTGGTGGCCTCGTTCTTTGCATAGGAAATCGGATCACAGGAGAGAGGCAGCTTGTGACGTTTCGTCTCAATCCGAGCTTACTTTAGCAAGAAATGTAAGTTTAATGAGTTGACTTACAAACGATAATGCATGCAATGCACCAACCATTGACAATTCCAGTAAAGCAAAGAAAGGCTATGACAAGTTAAATACAGTTAATTTTTTTATTATTTCGAAGTTAATTAAAAAGCGAACTTGTGGTTCACTGACATTTAATATTTTCGCACCAAGTACATTACCAAATGACGTTTCATCGAATTAAACATTAATTAATATTCGTACTATCCATCGATGACATTAATATTCCAGAAATTCTCTTCGAGCTATACCGTTTCCGATGGACAGATTCGACTACTCTGTACATGTATATGTACGATGTACAGATTTGGCTCCTCTGTATGTACTCGATGGGCAGCTTCGACTTTATGTACTGTATTCACTACTATATAAACTATATGTATTCGACTCTGTCAACGACTGATTGTTAAATAAATTAGAAACCATTCAACATAGTTTGCCCTAAGTAGTTTGTAAAGTGCATTTAAATAATTCGACGAATTCACCTGTGACCATTTGCAGCACGTTCAATAAGTAGATGATGAAAACGTGTTGGTGCAATTCAATTGCCAAGTGACAACAGTACTTTATCGATATTGAATTTTGCCCACGCCTTCTCCGCTATCATTCGAATACGTGTGACACTTGACCACGCGTTTCTAGCGGCGGTACGAGTAGATATCTCATTATTGATCATTTTTCGTCTAGTTCACGTGTGCATTTACTAATAAAACGGATCACAAAAACAAAACTCACTTCATATCAATGTGTGAGCAATGTGCGATAAGTATCTGGTAATACAGTAATATGTATAATTTTTAGAAAATCGCTTTTACTGTATTTTATTTTCGAAATATATAATCAAAATTTACATGCAAGTTTCGAGTTAGGCTCCAGAATTAGGTTAATGTTTCGAAGCTCTCGCACAATTAATTCTGTTTCCAAAAAAATTTGTGATTTCAGCCTCATTAACCGGCAATTCAATAATTCAATAATTTTTCTTACAGTAATTTTTTTAATCTTTTCTTGTTTTGCTATAGTTTTTTTAAATATATTTTTCGATATTGAATTATGCTATAGCTACCATTATTGATGCCTTCTGGGAGCGATGAACTGGGAGCTGGAACTGTCATTGACAAACGTTTGACCAGCAAGAAAAAAGTGGAGCCATTCGTTACTGGAATAAAAATGTTTTTACAGCGCCACCTAGAGCTAATTCGAAGCGCTCAAATGACGTTGCCATTTTGTGCATTACATATTTGCAAACTGTTTGGTGTCCGCCATGACACACAGTGTGACCACCACTGTTGATGGTAACCTAAAACTGTATAGGCGTGTTAATTGTAATGTGTCAGCAGTTTTAGGTTGTGGGAACTGTTGCCACAGGAAACAAATCCAATTTTAATTGCCGGGCTACGCATTGAAGAGCTATTTTTGCTAATAGGCACGCTAAGTGCATCGCGTTTACAAAATGAGCTCTATCTCTCGCTCGTTCTCTCGCAGTGTGTGCGTACTGCGCGCAAAATCTATTTGGTGGCCGGCAATACCGTCAAACTGTAAAATATTGGTTTTGCGATTTGGATCCGGGTATTGTGTGTCTCTGTAAAAGGGGGGAAAGACTCGGTCAATGAACAACAGATTGTAATTTTCCCAGAGTTGCTTGCGCTTATGGGGGGGGAGGGGTCAGACGGATAGTCGATCGTTACTGTTTCGTCGTATGAGGCGCAGGCAACAATACACGCACTGCTTTCGTTTTACGACGCACCCGTTCGCTCAACATACAATATGGTTCTCGTGAATTAGTTTTGTCTAACTAATTTAAATTTAGACTCGAACTGGGAGTATAAAACAGCACGAGGGACCGGGAAAAAGACGAACAGGGTTTTGGCAAAACCCTCTTAATAAAACAGAAAACGAGGACTTCAATTATACAACTGAGGCCTAAGCCTAAGTAGCATAACGAAATACCAATATACTGTTCAGGTGTGAATCGACAACTCCGAATAACTAGGCCTATTAAGCACAAAAATACACGAAATGTTGGAATTTCTCCATACCTCAGCTGAAATAGCTTCCTGGAATCCTGCTCTAATTCAGTTTAGCTAGATTATATAGTTTAGCTAAACTAAATTTTCGCAAATTTTTGAAAATTCGCAGTTGTCGGTTCACACCTGAACAGTAGATAGGTATTTCGTTATGCTACTTAGGCCTAGGCCTCAGTTGTATAATTGAAGTCCTCGTTTTCCGTTTTATTAAGAGGGTTTTGCCAAAACCCTGTTCGTCTTTTTCCCGGCGCTGTACCGGACCCCGTCCCTCTCGCTTTGCTCAAACTATGCCTAATTTTGATAAATAATTCGAAATTCTTTGCAAAGGAAATCAATAACTAAAATAAGTTAAATAACTAAAAATAAACACCTGCTGTTATTTTTTATTTTTAAGCTCCAGCACATTTTTTATCTTTGGTTTTGGTTCTTTCATTTGTCTTTGTCAATATCTGTGAAACACGAAAACCACTGTACCAGAGTACAGTGGTTTTCGTGTTTCAATAACTGAGCTTATAAGGGCAATGTTGAATAGTATACAGAGTAGTGGATACGTAGAAGGAGATACATGGGTAGTACAGTAGATACATATCAAATGTATAAATCGATCTGATCTGTAACAAATAATGCCCAAACATATTAAGTAAGATTACATTGAAAGGCGGATATTTGATATGCCAGCATCGTCAATAACTGCCTCGGCAATTTTTAAACTTATATAATACTTTTATACTACATAAATACGTTTACGTATCATAGGTGGATATCTTTACGGCTTCAAGAATAAACATTTGATAAATATATGCACAGAATGTAGCAAAGTTTACAATAGAGCCGCGTTAAAGTATGATTTCTTCGCGTAAGATACAATGTTTCAATATTCAAATAAATTGGCTAGCTTTTAAATGCGATGAACAATTTGTTCTATTTTTCGTAATTCGAAAACATGATCATGATCATGAAAGTCAGTCTGGCATTGTAATTAGTTTATTATAATATATTTTACATGCATCAGTATAACACAATTGAAACGGTTAGGTAATAATGCGAATTGTCTTTGTTCAGCATGCTGAAACACGCCGACATGAGCTCGCACATATTGATTGTACAATTATAACCTGTAAAATATCCTTTTGAGTGACGTCAAATTTGGTAAATACGAATATTCTTAAAATGTTTACACAATCAAATAACATTGAGTAGGTACTGTATAGTTGACGCCACTTAATTGGCAAAGCAACGCGCGTTGCAATCGTTTATCGTATGTGAGACCGATGTTTTCCAATTTCTAAGGAAGGTGCCATTGATTCGACCGCATCTCTCGCGATTCTATCTCCATAGAATTTTCATTTTGTTATGGCCTAACGCGCGTTTTAACCTTCGAGTTTTGCAGGCGTGATATTTCGAGTTCACGGTAAACATAAACAAAACGAAGATATCATAATGCTCCATTACGTATTGAAACCATTATTCAAACCTTTATTTAATCCATTTCTTAAACTACTTTGTATCCATTTTTTAAACCATTATTTGAATAATTAAATCATTGTTTAAACAATGATTTTATTTAATCCATTATTTAAATCTTTATTTTAACAATTAAATTTTATTTTATTTAAGCCTTTATTTTAACAACTACGAGTATTTAAACAATTATTTTAAAATGGTAAAGCTTCGAAAATTATTTCTGGACTGAGTTTTTCGAACATCGTTAATATAAACTTTAAAGTGGACCTTTCGTTACCGAACAAAACGAGGATGAGTTGGCTAGACTGAACATTTCAAATAGCGAAATAATAAGCATCATTTCATTGTATTTCATACATGGAGTCATGAGCGTTCTGTACTGCAACGCCATTAGTTCCTTTAAATTTTCTATTTGTGACGTATTCCACGTAAATGTTTTCGTATTTTCGATTCTAATGACGCTGCCTGAATTGGTATGCCTATTATCCAGTATAGTTTTAAAATTTGCCCAAAAACGCATACATCGATTACCGCCATATTTAAACACAGTTCGAAATCGCTTAATATACCTCGAACAATGCTGTCTGACAGACATCGTTCCTGGGTTAAATGTCTCATTTTCCATAGTTGGCCTCTAGCCGGGAGAAAAGAAATATCATATTTTGGAAAACTCTTTACATCTTGCGCTATTGTCAGTAGTCCTTTTGGGGTTTCCGGATTCTAACGAATCAAGAAAGGAAAAAGATAGTACGACATCGCCAGTGTTGCAATACTTTTCCCCAGCCAGCGGCAAAGCACACTGAATACATGCACAACATGAAAGATATTTCCTTTTGTGAAAAACGACAGCGTTGATAAAAATTTTCTATAATGGCGGGGTTCGCGTTTATAGCGCGTTTTGAATGACACGCTGTCGAGATTCCTAATTAAGGTGTCTGTCTTTTCTTTTTGTGTCCTCAAGTTGCAATCAGCGAGCCTCTCATGTCGAAGACAAAAGAACCGCCAAAACAATTTTTCTTCTCAAGCGAGGACAAAGAGATGAGCGACGTAGACGTGGTATGCATGGGTATGGTCTCGTTTCTAAAATATTTTGTATTGGCCTGGTGTATCATTGGTTTAGCTAAATGTGGAAGCAGTAGCTTCGCCAGGCTTCTATCTTTCCTATTCAGCTCGTCTGTTCATTTGAAACGAGGGCAAACGTCATCGAAGCTCAACTGTCACGTTCGATCAACTGAGTCCGCTAGACTTGTTGCACTCGAACACTAAATCTCGACTTTCGGGCCTGTTTCACGTAACGCTGAGTTCAGTCATATGCGAGAACGAATCTGGCAGACTTCATTTATTCGTAAGGAGCGATCTTCGATGAATATATCTAGTAACTACACTCTTACACTGCGTGATGTAGGCCCGTAACCACGGTGTGAGTGCACATTTTTATGTCTGTGTTTTGAGCAAAGCTGAATGAAGATTTAAAGGTGAGAGTGGTGCGTCGCCCATGTCAGTCTAGTCCACATCGGCGATGACTGTTTTCGCATTCCTTGAAACTCGTCGAAATGATGGACGCATTTTCATTTTCAGTGTCAGGGCGGTTTCGCTGGAGCGATACGCGAAGACGATGACCAGCTTTTGGCGCGTATGGGCGAAATAGGCAGATTGCGAATGCGCGTAGAATGTTCGCCAACGATGTAGAATGTACGCCGAAATATTTGATACTTCGAAAGCGGCCATGAGAAGATCTTACGGTGAGGCAAGGGAAACCAAGCTTTCATTCATCAGAAAAAGATTCATCAGAATGAAGGAAAGTAAAAAAAAAAAATTAACGATTCCCTACAGTATATTCTTTAGTTTAATTGTGATGGTATTGTAAAAAAAAAAAATACGCGCCGACACAGATGTGTAATTAAATGAAAAATACTGATTAAAGAAATAAAACCACAAAAATAATGTGTTCAAACTAGTGGACTTCATTTTACTAATTTTGTATATTTTTTTATTTTCACATTGAACAATCAGTATTTTTCATTTAATTCTTCAGTTTGTTGGACTAGGTTTTAATTAAAGTAATAATAATTTAAATAACAATAATAACAATTAAAATAACAGTAATACCAATTAAAATAATATTAATAATAATTTAAATAATAATAATAATATTTTTAAATAGTAACAATTATTTTAAAGGATAGTAATGATAATTTTTTAAATAATTTATTTTATTGAAAAAAAAAATCAATATCATTTTAGATAAAATAGAAAGCAGCATGATCTAATATTTTTCCTCATTTTTTGGCATTTGAGCACCATATTTCAGTGTATCAGACATGTTCAGCTCATTTTTTAAAACATATTGGAAACACTAAAGCTGCTTAATTGTTTGTTTGGATCATCACATCGCAAACTTTGCGTTTACGTGTCCAATGGACCATAGGCCATTGGCACCCTCACATCAATGAGTGCCCGAGTCTCAACCGCTCTAAAATTAAACATTTTTGGCACCATATATTTCTCTGAATCCAATAAGGCCTGATTGTCGCAGCAAAAACTACACACCATCACCGTAAGGCAGACAGACTAAGACAGTAAACGCTAGAGCTCGGTCACGGTGGTGCGGAAACTCTTCTTGTGAAACGTCCCGTTCAACCGAGTCCCTTTGCTGCTGAGACCATTTGACCACCAGTTCGTGTGACTTCGCTTCAGCACCCGCGAGGCGTGACGACACAGCAGCGTATTTGCCAGTTTGTTACGAAATTTTTGACTGAATATGCTGTAGAGCAGCGGGTTGGCGGCGGAAGAGGCGTAGGCCATGATGTTGGTGAAGATGAGGATGCACCAGGTGTCCTCGAATTTGAGCTCGTTCTGAGAGAACGTCTCGTAGAGCAGGAGAACTTGGTGCGGCGAGAAGCAGATGAAGTACATGACCACGCCAGCGATCAGCATCTTGACCACGCCCTTGCGCATCTTGATGTGGTGGTGGACGCGCTCCTTGCCGCAGATGGGTTCGATGCACTTGCGGGCGTTGGTGTCGAACAGCACCAGGCTGGTGCGCGAGTAGAGGATGATCTGGATGGTGAGCGGGATTAGGTAGAAGAGGGCGAACTCGATGTACTTGTAGCCGACTTGGTAGATGGGCGAGGGGAAGTCCATGACGCAGGGTGTGAAATTGACGTGGATGATTTTCATCGTGTTTAGGAAGAGGTGCGGCGAGGCTAACAGGGACAGAAACGGAATAATTGATTGATCACATTTTACGCTTGTCGAGTCGTTTTTTTTTGTTTATTTACTAAACCTTCGACCCTACTTTACTTCATTTTACGCTTGATGAGTCGTTATTTTGTTTATTTACTAAAAACCTTTGACCCAACTATACGCCCGGGAAAACGTATCACGCTCAACATGACGTCACAGTGTGGCCTACACTTTTAAGGAGCACTCCTCAAAAGTGCATGTAGATCAAAAGATTTTCAAGAGATGCGGAGAGGCCAACAAGGACAACAATGGAATAATTGATTTAGCTCATTTTAAACTTGATCAGTATTGATTAACTAAACTTTCGTCTCGGCTATACCCCAGTGAAAATATAACATGACGTCACAATGTGGTCCACACTTTTAAGGAGTGATTTTGAAAATGTTTTCAAAAGTTGCTGCGAGGCTAACGAGGACAAAACAGAATAATTAATTGATCTAATTTTGCACTTGTTAAACCGAGAGAGACGAGGTCTGGTTCATAGATGTCCTAACTCACTATTAATTAATTGATCAACCGTTATTTTATTTATTTACTAGGTCACAGTGAGGCCTACACTTTCAAAGTGTGCTTTTCAAATGGTTTTCAAGAGGTGCGGCGAGGCTATCAAGAACGAAACTGAATAATTGATTGATCTCATTTTGCACTTGAAAAGTCATTATTTTATTTATTTATTAGGCCATCGTCCCGGCTATACACCCGAGGAAATATAAAATGACGTCACACTGTGAAGGAATGCTTTTTAAGAGGTGTTGAAGAGGTAATTAATTGATTGTTTTTATTTTTCATTTGACGAAATTTGCAAAACTTGCCGAAATTTGTGTATTGTTTGATGCGAATTTTGGCATTGCCGTATCACTTTTTGTGGGTACAGTCTCCGTGGGCACTGTCTATTTCCGTGTTTCGGTGTCTCTTTCAGTTAGGTGAACGTTACCCCATGTTCACCCAAATAAGTTTCTAAATTGTTGTGGTACATTGTGTGTACATGTTTCAACATTGTTGTGGTATTGACATGACTTAGCATTTATGCAGACGATTTACCACCCAGGGTTCGCTGGTATCTTTTTAAAGAAAGCTCAAATTATAAGTTTTGTTGCTCCGATACATGAATTGGCTTTGATCTTTGTTCCACATCATTAACCCTTTTTTAGTCTATTTGTTTTCTTGTTTTCTAATATGAAAATGAAGTGCGGTGATATGACTCCGTACGACAATAGATAAGCAAAATGAACATCAATTTTTAAACTGTTGACAGTACCTAGGAACATGCTCAGTGGCCACATCAACCAGATGACTAAAAGAATGAATCCTCGGTGACACAGTATGTGGGCCTTGATCGGATGCACGATGGCGATGTATCTGAAACGAGATTAAGAACATTATTAATTTTAAATTTTCTATGTTCGGTGTCAATGTGTTTGGTATGAGCTCACATAACATTCACTCAAATTAGTTTAGGCGATATGAACGCCTTTAAAAAATCGAATAACATTTTAATTTGAAAAATTATTTTTGATGTTAATTAAATCGGTGTTTTTCTCCCAATTTTAAGAGGATTCTGAAACCCTACTCGGCACTGAAGAGCATCATCTACGGAGCAAATTTTAACCAGAACAACAGATTCGTTCGATACGAAAGCCCGCGCCGGGAATCGAACTTGGGACTGTCGCACATCTTAGTCGCTCTACAGACTTGGCTGCAAGTGCAAGTCATGTATTGACATGCCGATGACAATGCCGGTAAGTAAAAACTATAAAAAAATTGAATACATTTCCATATTCTAATTTTTCTCAAATGCATGAAAATATTAAAAATCTAAATTGCACCAAGAGAAAGTCATATTTTTCATGTTGATTGATTTTCTTCGGAATTTCTGTGTCCTCGTGAACATAATTTTTTAATAACATTTTTTTGTCAGAAAAGTAATTTGTCTTGTAGCATAGCAAGATGAAAAATGGTTAAATAACCGCGTTGTAATTAGAAAATGATAATATCCTATTACGATGCGAAAAAAATGTTCTCGGAGCAATAAGGAAATGAGATAATAACGACGTTGTAACGAGGAAATTATCACAAAAGATAAATTTGCCTCTGCTTAGTTTTTTATCAATATTACTTTTGCGGCCTGCGCGCAGGGGCAAACAAGCAAAATGGTTTTTAATATTCTTTATCCAACAAAATGTCTTGGCGTTGCAAATTAATCGCGGTATGTTTTTTCCTTTCAGAGACACAGTATATACCGAGGCAGATTATTCTGAATACATTTCTGAATAAAAGCCAGAGCTCTCCCATTCAATTTGTCATTCACCTGCCTGGCCTCAAAGTGTAAGTTGTTCACCTGTTCTCTTGTTACTCTTGTATTTTTTGCTTTGTTTATTGAATTGAAATTGTTTTTCTGCTTAAAATTAACTTGGATTTATTTGGATTATTTTTGATCATAGTTTAATTCTCTACAGTTGTAATAGTTTTTCAACACTGGCGTACTTTTTTAAAACAGATCAAATTTTCAAGACCACTGTTACGACTGAAATAGATATTCTGTACAGCAGACATTCGGGTATTAAAAAATGTACAAGTTGTGCAAATATGGCATTGCTTAAAACATCTACGACGCTTCTCGTGTTATGCATGTACCCGCTTCCAAAATTTCTACGAGTATGAGCTAATCGATTTGGTTTCGTTTTTAATTTCGCTAATTTGTCCGCATGAATTACTTGTGCGCTGCACAAAGAGCTACCACATCAATGCAGCGACGCGGGAACACATGTAATTACAGAGCGTGAAAAATTGTATCCTGAATTGTCGGCTGTGCAATAGGGCGCTAAAAAGAGTTGTTTCACATTAGTCGTAGACCGTCCACGGTTATCCTCGTCATACAGGCCCCATTCTGCACACATTAAATGATGCTGTCTAGCCAATGGCAGCTGACAACTTGCAGCACAGCGGCAGCAGGGGCCTGCATGACGAGGCTAACCGTGGGCGGTTTACGGCTAATGTGAAACCGCTCGAACTGTGTAAAATTAAGCGCGGCTAATGGAGCCTAATAGAGATACATCACTCCAGCGACTAGCCAATTTAATACCAACGTTCATTACGCTAATGGCATTTACCCTCAACTCGAAAACCACACTTCGCGAAGAACACCAACTAGGATTGATATTCGTGGGTTTATCATATGCTTTGACTGTGGGGGTGGAGGATAAATATCCTTGTATTAAATAAATGTATTTTAGTGCGTGCTCTGAAAATATGTTTTGTGTTCAGAGTGCATTTATGTCGTTTAGTTGTGCGGCTTAGTGAGTGTGAGTGCATTTTAACGTTTTTCTATTGTAGTGCTCAATTAGCAATTATTTAGGTGTACACAAAATATAAACCAGTTCCTAGGAAAGAAACTTTTTCGTTCCGTTCCTATCCAACGCTGAGGTGATGCAAGTTGGTTTGGGACGGTGGGTATCGACTTCCGATACCCACTATATCGAAGTCAAATATTCCTGACCAGTCAGATTTTCTTTAAACCGTTGTATGAGTGTTTTATTTAACATTATAGGAGTTTAAAAAATCAGTTAATAGCGCTTAGTGGTCGATTCAATTAGTGTTTGGTAAGTTACATATTAAAAAGTAAATGATACTATCCTCGTTACTTATCAACAAGAGGAAGGCGTTACAATTGCCGTTACTTAAAAATGAAAGTAACCAAACCGTTACAAAGATAATCAATAAAGAAAGTAATGGGACATTACTTCCGTTACTTTCAGATATGGACATTTTCACCCACGGGTACACTTGGAAAGGAGCGCGAGGTTTGCTTGAGAACACATCAGCTTGCCAAATATTTGTGACAATATTTTTGCCCTGCAGAGCTTTTATAACTTCACAGTAAGAATAACATGACAACTTGAGATCTTTTCGGATCCACCACCACTGCAAACTAGTGGCACTGTTTCTGTATTTTCAAATAACCGGACAATATTGTACATTTATTTTTTTCCATCGCAAATACTCAATTATAAGTTTTTCTATTGATGAAGATGATATCTCCGACCAGGGAAGATAGAAAAAACAGCGACTTCTTGGTAGTAAAAATAGATTTATTTACCACTTTAGAACTTATGTACGGGCGTTGTATGCATGTACCATGCACTCCTATTTGTGCACTTCTAGTTGTATGCAATAAGTAGATGAAACATAAAATTATTACAAATAGTGTACCTTACTTTAATAACCTTCAAAATATTACAAATTTTATTAAAAAATTTATATCTCATGATTTTTTCAATTTTTTTTTAATTTTTTGACAACGTGAATT
>JAUJYS010003445.1:0-13089 GCA_033995665.1 Melogona broelemanni | reverse complement strand
TTAGGCAAGTCAGTTTCGCTACGCTCGCCACTCGATACCCTATTTTCTGGTCGCTCATATCCGTAAAGTAAAATTCAACCCAAAATTTAAATGACCGTACGACCCGCTTGGCCCAGTGGGCATTGCAACCGACTGCGGTGCGGGCGGTCCCAAGTTCGATTCTCGGCGCAGGCTCTCGTTTATTCGATCCTGGGGTGAAAATGTGCCCCTCTCGTATATATTGCCTAAGCAGCAAGAGTTCGACTATATTTGAATCCATTTTTATATAATTTTTTTTAAATCAGATATATAGCATTACTGCGAAATTTTCAGCCACCGGCTATATCATTACACGGTACCAGTTCCGTTCCAACAAAATTATAGACACACGAAATCGTTTTCGAGCGTCGACAGAAACACGGCCTGGAAGCAAAATGGCGCAACGTTACAAAATTCCCCACACAATTCTCTGCTGCTTTGTCAACATTAGTCACCCTTAGTCAAACTCTCGTCACAACCTCAATTAAATAGCAACGGATGAACCTCACACAGTGGTGCCAGATTGAATCCTATAAACATGCCTTTTAAATTGAATCTAGGTAAATCAAACTTTTGAACAAAATCTCAAATTTCAGTCACAAATTATCATTCAATAGATATTTTTCGTCATAATATGGCACAAAATACGGATGTTTTTTTTAATCAGTTAATTTTTTAATCAGTTAATTCTAATTGAAATACGGATAGCTTTACTCGAGAATCCACAACATTACTATTTTGCGTCACAGCCAATACATGTACACACGAACCTAAATGAAAATTCAATATACTGTATTTAGCCAAAGAGACATACGAACCGACCGAAAACAAATATGTCCAATACATATAAATTGATCAATAATGTTCAAACAACATTGTCCATACCCTCGCACCAAGTGGGGGGAGAGGAAAGGAAAGATAGAGATATTCTGACCAATGCGAGCGGTCATCAGATGGCGGCCATCTCGTGGACTGACTAGTCGACCGGACACACCGGCTTTGACGAACAACTGGGGAAAAGGGTTAGCGGGAAGAGCAGAGACAATCGAGATGGAATGGGGGGGGGGTGGTTAAGGGGAGATGAGGGGTGTGAGGGGGGAGGGTAAAAGGAGAAGGATAGGAAGGCGAGAGAGAAACAGAGTCCGGCGTCGGATAAGCGCGCGCTATAGGTCACGCCCTCGCTCGTTCTCCGGTCGTAATATACGGGTGCGCGTGCCACCGTCAATGGGTGGCGCTGCGCTCGCGGTCGAGGCCAAGAAGCGGGTATGGCGACGCAGGGTTTGCAGGACGGAGCACCTGTTTCATTTCAAAACGAACATAGGCAAATTCCGTGAGCTATTAAAACACCAAAAATCATTTTGTAATACGAGTTTGACATTAGAGCTTTTGCTCGGCGAAACAAACTTTTACAAACTAGGTAACTTTTACGAACATTTCCAGTGTAAGTGAATGATCAGAGTTGGCCGAATCTTGCTCGGTATTTTTTGCATGCTCGGTTTTCTTGAAAAGGCCGTAAAAGTTGCTCGTCAACCAAAGATTCGCCTAGCAAGTCCTGTAATGCCTCGTGCAACGCCTTGGGAAACACAGCTATAATGTAAATCCCGTCTCAGGTATCAGTGTCACCTAGATCTGAAATCTAAGCAAAGCAAAATTTGCTGGTCGCCCCCTAGGTGCCTTGCGAAGGAAAAACTTTAACACGGTCGTAAGAAAAACGAAAAATCAAAATGAAACGTTTTGTAAAGCTCGGCAACGCATCAGCCGACTCACCGTTCCTTAACCACGACCGCCACGTGGCCAGCGTCGGGTAGGCGCTGCGTCCATTGGCACGCAAAGAGTCCCGCTACACTTGCCAAAGCTACTCGCCTATGGATATTAATTTGGACCGCTGCTAATGCAATAATAAATCCCGTTATCTGCCGACATCCCCACCACCACCATAAAACCGTACGCCCTACGCTGCCACCGCCACTGCTGCCTCCTGGTGGAGGGACAGTAGGGCACCGGTGGGTGGCGGACGAGGAGCGGTCGTCCCTATCCCTCTGGCACATGCCTCACGCTCGCTGTAACGGAACTCGAGTGGCTGGTCACCTATTCCTGGGTCAGTCAAACGACTGACCGAAGCACTAACACCACCACCCCTGCTTTCCAACTATTTACAAATCCTCCTTTCGGAAAAAGGCGATGGAAATCCTCCCTTGACGTCCATAAAGAGGCTGTTGACCAATCCACGACTCTCCCCCACCCCCTCTCCGAGACCAAATCCTCCTCCTCCCTAAACGTATCCGCGTCACGTGACCAACGATTCGAATACGATTTGTTTTCGTCTCAACCGAGCTGATCGTGTACGTTCCGACTTGCCAATGAAATAGTTTTGATGAGCGGCAATCGATATATTTTGTGTCGTATCGATACTACTTCTGAAATTCAAGAGATTTCGTATAGCTAACTGGGAGAGCGTTACGTGTAATTCGAAGACATTCGACAACGTGAAAAAGGTAACGCTTTTTGTACTATAGAATGTCTTCGAATATTATTCGTTAGGCGCTTGGGATGCGCAAACAGGTAACCTCATGTAACTTTGACTGCATCATATTTAAAATAATGAATGGTTTTGGTTCTGTTAGGCTTTTCTTGTTTTTACCATGGTTATAAGAGTTTTGGAAGCACGCTAACGAGATTGGTTTCTAACCTGTCATCTCAATGCGTACTTCAACATAAGGTTACGTAATTTCCCTTAATGCCATTTTGTTTTGGCACCATTTTAATTAAAGCTCGTTTCATCAAGGAAACAACTTTTCCGGCTAATGTCATCTCGTGCATGATAATATTTCCAGAAAATCGTGCTGGAATTTCAACAGTACAACATTTTGAGGTCTATAAAATAACCTGTGGTCAACTAAAAAAAAATTACCCTTGACAGAAATACGAAAGTGGGAACACGGGCAGGTACAACTTATCTTGCAATGAATGAACGAAACTAATCTAATTAATGTCAAAACTAGAAAACAAATTTGAGGTCGAGCATAATATCCATTGTCAGAGAAAACTGCAAAACTTCGCGTAACCCTTCCCTTCCAACCAGGAAAAAAATTACCCATTCTCTAAAAATGCATTCTGTTTGCCCACCCACCACAACACCCATCCAGGCTCGCAGTTGCTCAGGCAACCGGCGTGAATGGTGGAATCGCTCGTTTTATTTGCCTTACACCTAATTGCGAGGACTGAGATAGTGGGGAAAAGACGGTGCCAAAGGGTGACTAAAAATTTAATTAAAAAAGGGGTGAGCGAGTGAGTCCGTGAGCGCTTGTCAAAACGAGGGGTCCGCCAACAGGCGTTCAGGATGGACAGTTTTAATGGACGCAACGCGGGTGGACTTTTTACGTCAACATTTAGAGAGGTGGCAGTTGGAGACGAGTGTGCGACTTGGACACAACATGTTCCTGATAAACTTTAAAAAAAATATCCTCCAGAGACCAGATGCTTTATTCATAGATGGCAAATAATTATGTTTTTTCAAAGAGCAATGCGGTACCAAAATTTGCGGGATAAATCTCCTATCAAGTGCATGCGAAATTCAATTACAAAAGGGGATAAAGAAAAAGCAATCATAATGCTCACATGATTTTTAGAATATTGTGATTTTAACCATCCGTGAACGAAAAGCTACGAGCATTTATTTTTTCAATTACTTTTCGATGCTGTCAAACCTTGTTCGAAAATGTCAAATCAGAGCTAGTGGTACGACACAATCATCGGTGACGGATACATGCAAAATTGTTAGGCAAACGTGTCGAATTTTCAAAAAAAGAAGTAAAAAAATAACAATACGTCGTATGTTTCAATCAGGTGCCATATCACCCTTTATCAGAGAGAAAATGTAGGGTGGAAGCTATCCTACCCAACTAAGGGGTTGCGATACACGGTTGTCGATTATGCTACGGGGTTAGAACACGGGCTCATGGTAGGCATTCGAAAAATGAGCGAATACGAGTTCTTAGGGGAGTTTCGATATTTCCATAAAAGGCGCTGGCATCCGTTTTCATACGCATCGTCTCAGATTTTTTTTATTTTTCCTTGATAGCATTATATAGAATTTTTTAATGCTATGGTTAACTAAGTTGAATTCGCAACATAACGGCTCGACAGGAATTATTTCGTTCGAAGGCCAAAAAGAACAAATAATTTAAGTTGTCAGGTCGAAAAGAAAAATGCATCTGCCGTTCCAAACTCAACACTAGTCCCCACCATAACCAAGTTTGAAAAAAACGAACTCGCTTATCCATTGAAATATTTGCGACGGAGCCGATGAAATTACCGTCAGGCGGCGCCCCAAGCCACAACGCGCTAAGCCCATACGTAGAGGACGCATTCCGGCGCCTGCTCTCCAGCACCACCTCGCGCCAATGGACAAGAACAATGAATGTCCAAGCGAGGTACTGACACGCCCACCGCCACCCACCCCAAACTCATCCGTTCTGACCGAATGTTATGAGTATCCCTCCATCCCTTCCCATCCCTCCGAATGACCACCGCGAGTACTCCTCCCCCGCGCCATAGTCCGCAGAAGCGAACAATTCAATTTGCGGGGAGGTCGAGAGGTCACCTTATACTACTGCCCATCTTCACCGAGTAGCCATCGCGTCCGACTGGCACTGGTCCAGTCGCGGTCTACCCCCTTCGAAATCCCCCCCTCCTTCAACCATTCCATCTACCCAGCTCGGTTCCGGACAACCCCTCGTATTCGCGGGGCTTTGCTGGGGATTTCGGTTATGGCGAAGCAGCGAGCCCTGGGCAGTAAACCCATATCAAATCCCCTTCCCCATAGAAATAGCTGAAGATTATTGGGAATGTGTACAGAAATCGTTCAATAACGTTCAGTAAATTGATTCACGGGCAATGAAAAACTGGTAATTTGTGCTAAATAAAATTTTGAGGTGATCTAGGGAAATTTGAAAATCTTTGAAGATCTTGTCCATGACGATAGAAACGACTCGATGAAACAAAACGACAACATAGAAAATTTATCAATCTCCTCAGATATGATAGGCGTTTAAAGCTAAAGTTGAGTGAAAATAAGCAAAATAAAAATGCATGTTGAACTATGGAAAGAGAATGAGTACTCAAAAAACGTTTGAATACCGCCGACAGAAATCAACACAAGTTTGTAAAACGCACATCTGTCTAAGGGGTAATTCTAATCAAACCTCTTACCTCTCGTTTCTCAGATAAAATAGAAAAATGCGATTTGAACCACTATGGCTTTAACCAGCTCATATGGCAAATACCAAGAATCCGGTGTCGCTCCCCAATTAAAAAATTTACCCTGGTTCAAACATTGTTTAGAAAAATCAGGAAAAAATATTTCTAAAAAAATAATACAGTAATGTTGTAATAATTGAACCTGTTTTGTCGCCCTGGTCAATCGTCCATGCCCAGTCCTCCCTGACCCGAGCCCTCTTTTGATGTCCTGCCCCTAAACGACCTCCCGTGCCAGCCGATTGGACCAAAAGGACCGGGGCCAGCACGTGTGACGTGTGACGATGACTTGGTACTGCATCCACCAATCACAGCCAGCTATCTTCCCCCCACCCCTATTTTATCATCTTTCTGAAGCCGCAAACCCTTCTGCATGCACTGGCTATTTATAGTTAATGTGTACACTTTCGGCGCCCAAAACCAATATTTCAAAAATGGATTTGCCAATTACACCAGGCCCGACACAGGAGGGAGAGTGTGTGTAAAATGGTTTCCCCCCCCCTATACAGGCGTCCCTTTTGTGAATGCGGGGTTAGCGCAAAATGAAAAATTTAAAAATCCAATATTTCCGTTAGCATTTTCAACGATTATTGAACTTTTCAACGATAGTGAACGACGCTGAATACAAATTTTTCAAATCGATATGCCGACCAACAACATTGTCCGTACACACAGGCCACCTAGTTAAAAGGCACGTGTGTTATAATTTCGAGCTGGTGCGGTTTTCGGCAATACGTAATGCAAAATGGGTTTTGTTGGGGGAGCAGGGCGGATGGTCTCGCTTTTCTCAATGGGAATGTGAACGAGAGACTAAGTGCGGCGGCATCAGAAAAATATCGCTTTTCCTTTCAAAGCTGGATTAGACTGTATTTGACTGTATTTTTGCTAATTGTTGCAGCGTATGTTTGTTTGGGGTACAAAGTCATTTTCATTGATAAATTGACTTTAGTATGGCGGAAGGATTGATTGAAAGGGCGCGCGCTGTTAATATTAGTATTACATTAGAAAGCGAAATCAGGATAATGGGACTCACCATTTTGAGATTTAGCGACAAATACTAGGAGCAGGATGGAATCTCACGTGTAGGCGATATCTGAAAAATTGGATAAGAAAAATATTAATTCATTTCCGTGCTAGCTATATTGCTAAAACAAATGCCAAACTTCAATAACAGGTCTCAATTTGGCTACAGACGTTCAACAAGAGATTTTTGTAACGTAAATCACAAGAAATTGAGACCAATAATCATTGCTTAGGCTCCAGTCCCCCAGGATCGAATAAAAAATAAAGCCCACGCCGGGAATCGAACCCGAAATCGCCAAACTGCAAGCGGTTGCAATACCGACCGGACTATGGCGAGTGCGAAAAATTGAATCACGAAAATATCGCCTGAAATTATCAGGAGTCGTCATGAACTTCCTGTAAACGGAACACGATTCTCGAATGGTTATCACTATAACCTGGTCATTTTCTTACCGGCCCCCGAACACCATCACCGCCCCTTCGAATTGAACCAAACCCTCCCCCTCCCACCGCCCCCTTAATTACTGCAGCGTCCGAGCCCCGACCATGCCACGGCTCACCTCATTTGGCGAGACCGACATTGCGCGGCTTCTTTTGATCCACCAGCAACCGCGCATGCGCACAACACTCCACTCCACCATCAACCGTGAGAGAGTGGTGGTGATGGTGGGGTTCTCGATCGGCCCCGCCAGCGCTGATAATGTCCCGGCGACATTACGCATGCTGAGTCCGGTCGGTGGAAAACTTCGGCCGCTGAACAAACAAGGCCGGACAGACGGACAGTGGCCGGCACGTGTCCAAACGGCGCGCACGTTCCGCGTCACAGCTGGACAGTACTTCACGCCCCCCCTACCCTCCACTCACCAGGCGCACCGCCCTATAAACCTCCCCAACAAACATACATTTCGAATTTAGTTTGACCGCCCTGGCTACAGTCCACTCCCCTCTCCAACTCGCATAAACGTCCATCTTAAATCCTAACGCCAAGCTTTATACCCGTATGTAATCCCCTTTCGCCCATTTTCCGGTTTCCAACGTCCAGGTACCCTCCTGAGATCAAATTTACCTTATCTAGTTGGTTCGAGTTTAATATGAGATTTATTTTTACCATTAAACAAAATCCGTAGACGTCATAAGAACCATTATCACTTTAGAAAATGCCTTATTGCTTCCGAAGGTTTATGATTTTTTTCATAAATCTGGTTTTAAAAAATATAATAGCGCCTAAGAACACTTTATATTATAATAGCGCCATTCACGTAGTGTATTCACCCATCTGGTAAAAATTGTCTCATTCACGTAGTGTTAAGTGTGTCTCATTTGTGAAGGTCTAGAACAACGCCAGCTTATGTGAGACCCTAGAACGGGAGTTGTTCCTTATCCAGAATGTGTCCCAGAATCTATAAACGCCTCTTCGGCCAAACCTGCGTCTCCTTCCCGAAGAAGACGCGCGAATAGTCTCCGTGGTATGCTTAAAGATTAGTGGTTATCCCGAAAGGGGGCAACCACACAATACACTACTTGCTATACGGCGAAGCTCTGCGTCTGTGATTCGAGAGAAAATCTAAGGACTTCACAAATGTTTTGATGCTAGCTGGAGATCCGGCAAGTAGAGGGACAAAGAAATAAATCGATACTGCAATATACCATAATGCTAAAGTAAAAACACTTACCATCCACCATAGTTCACCGTAAATTAAGGAAAATTAAAATAAGATTTGATCAGAGAATCGGCGTAATTTTATACTTTTTATTTTTTATTCCTTTTTTATTCCTGATCACTATAGTGAATAGCACTACAGGAAGTTACTGTACCCCTCGTGTTGCTGTGGCAATGTGTGGGGCACATTTCGATTTGATAAGACAGTCGTGATTAAATTTTCCCGCGAACGATTAGGGATAGCAAGAGCTTCCAAGTTGCAAGTTGAGAATTATAGCATAACGTAGTATCAATTTTTTATCCCGATAACCAAAAGTCTACGGCACCGATAACAATTCGCAATTCGTGGACCAATTTCACTGTCCCACTTTTCATTTCACTTCCCACCAGCTCGTTCACTTTTTACCCATACAAAATGGTAATTTTAAAAGTTATGGCTGTGAGCCCAACGTTATGATCGACGCCAAAACGCAGCCCTCGTGTCAGAGAGCGGAAATTGTACGCCATTTGATATGGTAATGACCGCGAGGACTAAGGAGAGGGAACTATGCAAACTCTTGAGCCACGGTCCACTTTCGGAGTGGCCAGCACGGCTAAAATCACCACCACCTCCCATTCACCCCCCTCCAGTACATTTTCTCGCTCTCGCACTTGGCATGTGCTTAATTTACGTCAAGTCGTTTCGTAACGTACATTTCTACGATTGCAGATAACGATGGATTCAAAGTTCAGACCGGAACCCATAAAGTAAACTTAGGATTCGGTGGTCGCCGCCGCCGCCGTCCGTCCACTTTTGCAGGCGTTATTTCCATATATCCGAATCGCTTCTCGTCTATCCTAAACAACCCACCTCCCCTCGTCACCCCTCCCCTCCATTCGCAAGCAGATTTCACATATTAAAATTCGCCTAACACCCCAAGCCGTTCGTGCTCATCTTGGAATAAAACGACCGCGTCATCGGATGCATAGCCAATAGCAGTACACCAATCAAGAATGCATATTTTAAAAACACATTTTGATCATTTCTAAAGAACCGTGTTTTAAGTATATTCGCCTTTGGTTTGTATTCGCGAAGATCTCAATACAAAACTCTGTATAGCCATATTCATCTAAACCAGACCAACAAAGTTAATATTTCAAAGTATTGGCTTAGTTGTCCAGATTTCAAAGTATTGTTTTACAAATTTATTTCAATTTTTATTACCTATAATGAATGAATATTTTAGCTAAGCATAGTATTTCAATCTATAGAGGCACCCGAACATTTTGAGACAAAAATCGGATGTACCAAATGCAAAAAAAAATTGAGCAATTGTAAAAAAAATCTTCAAATCATAAAATATTTAAGACATTAAAAATGTAAGTTTCCTACACGCAAAATAACTATATCAAAGTTTTAAATATGAGATCACTTAACACAAAATTTGCAATTTACCTTTTCTCGCAAGGAATTAAAAGAAAGCTCCGATAAATTATTCAATAAGTTCAGTCCCTTGCTGATTGTGCGGAGGAACACATCCCCTGGAATCCGTTTCACAACGCCGAACACGAGACTCTTCACCGACATCGAATACACAACACCGTGTGTCACGCCCAAAACTCATATGCATACGAGACCCATAACCAGTACCCAATACGAATCCAACTTGGACGAGGCGTGCGTGCGTGCAGATAGGAAACTGTCGGCCGGCCTAGTTACTGTTTCGTGTCGGCAGCTGCCGGCGGCAAGATGAGATGTAGGAGCTCCGGCAGACGGGAGATATCAGAAAGGGGAAAAGCCGGGGAGCCGTAAATACACACCTCGGGGGTCGTCCAAACAGGAGGGAGGTGGTGGTGGGAGTCGAAATGGGGTATCGGTGGTGGTCAAGACGGAAAGCAGAACCGGAAGAGCGGTCCGACCATGTCCGAAAGTGGTCACGCCAACTTTCATCGGTCATTTCGAGGATCTTCCAGCCGGAATTTCGGTTGAAATTCTCTAGCATCGTCAGTTGGTAAAGCGTCGCTATTCTTTAGCATCATAACCAAACAGTTTGAATTTTGAATAGACCAAATATATATATATATATATATTTAAAACTAAAAATAAACAGGTTAGAAAAAATGTTAGGAAGAAAACTACAATTTTTTGTGGGGAAATCCCCCTCATTGAAGTGAATATCACAATTTGAGATTATGTACCCATCGTGTCGCAATGTCGCTATACATATTAATACGAGGGGCACGTTTTCACCAGTACCCCAGGATCAAATAAACGAGAGCCTGCGCTGGGAATTGAACTCGGGACCGCCCCAACCGCAGTAGATTGTCATAACCACTGAGCTAAACGGATAATACAATAGTAAAAAATAACACTGTTAAAAATTCCTCTGATAGAGCTCAATTTAATTTTCATAATTTTCATTTTCGGGAACGTGTTCCTGAAGAAACTTGCATCAAAATTCAGAAAAGTGTTCCGTTAAAGAGCCATTGTACTCAAGAGGCTAGGCAAAATTCCAATTCGAATATAGCACTCGCATTAGACCGTTGCGAGGCTCGCAAAGGCGTCACCTTTCGTTAACGGCACCATGCGCGCACGACGACGCAAGATTCGATACATAAAGAGAAATAATAACTTTAGCCGAGATGTATTCTGAAAACTGCTTCGCGGCGATTTCCCTCTCTCTCTCTCACTGCCTCCCATTGGCTGAGCATTGCTCGTTACGGATTAATGGTTTGGAAAAGTCATCAAAATCTGTTTTCGGACGCGAGCGTCCGGCTTGGGCCTATATCTTGCGGACGTGCGACGCTGTATATGGCACGCGAGTGTGTTTGGGTCCAGTCAGCACGACTGACCGGTACTCAGACGCAGCTGACCCTTCTTATCCCTTGTCGCATCCTGCATCCCGAAAATCCCCTCCTCTCCACCCCACACCCACCCTTTATCCTCCATCCGTACTTATGTGGCATCGCGCTGGAGAGATAAAGTATATCCTCTTTCTGAAATTATTGCAACTCTGAGGTTATAATTTTCTCTAATCAACTCGGAGGTTATAATTTTCTCCGCGCGATGACCACGCATACAAACGTGTATAGCAGATTCGGTCATTCGGACTACGACATGGAATACGAACGGCTAGAACGTTGGAACGATATTATTTAGTGGTTTTCTGCGTGCGGCCTACTTTTGAATTTGCTTGCAATGAATGATCACTTCTGATGCGTGGAGTATGAGAGATGAGAGACGCTATCCGAATACAATTTTATAATGAAAATGGCAGTGAAATATCCATTATACTTTGCATCCTTTTCTAGCAGTCCGATAATACAAATGTATTGTTGATTTTTGAATTTTCGATTAAATATTTAAAGAATTTTTTATTTTTATTTTAATAATTTCATAAAATCCCAAAAACTTAACATGTTCATGCATCCCAAAATAACATACCGGTCTACTCCGGTCGCCTATACCGGTCGTTCATTGTCTATTTGAATATCGATTGTTCTGTGTGGATTCTCATGATTCCTTTAACGAAATTATCAAAAAATAAAATAGCCATGTGCACAATATGACGTACAAATGTTGTGTTGCACAGACGCATATACCATCCATATTTAAACAATTTGAGCGAACTAAACTTTGCACTTTCTCTTTTAGCATCTTTTAACATTACATACAGCACGTATACGAGCAACAATCAAACCGTGCCTGAGCACGCATGTAAACATTCTTCCTTAGACTACGCAAGATTAAATTACATGTGTAGATGGCGAAACTCGACTTTAATTCTTTAATAAACCCATTGGGACTTGCTGGTCCACTCCGGTTAATTGTACGAGATGGTCATTCCATTACGCGTAATTCTAAAGAAAGTGTTTTTGAGACCCTCGGTTCTTGAAATATTTTTGTTTCGTAATTTATCCACAGTGGGTAAGGAATGCGCGCAGAAGTACCGCTCCACCCCGAAAATAAAAAAAAGACTCAGCAAATAAATAAATATCAAAGGATACATTATCCTTGCAATTTTCTTAATTTATTCTTGAATATTTATTTATTTGCTTAATTTATATAACGGAAACATTTATTTACCAAGGCGCACGCTCGGGGATTTCAACCGGCGATCACGAATGTAGCTAAAATAAATAAATACCAAAGGATATATCCTTATTTTTTGTTTTTGTTATTTATCCTTGAATATTTAATTATTTAATTAATTCCTAACGGAAACTTTTATTTACCAAAGAAGCGCTCTCGATCTCACCAGGTACCTTTACATGTACACCGGGTCTACAGAGGACAAAGGCGTCGGTGGTGTCCGAATAGTACGCTCAGCGTGGGGAGGGAGGGAGGGAAAGAGGGCGTAGCGAGGGCGGCCAAGACGTTACACGTCGCCGGTTACACGTGCTGCGCGCGGCAATTACCGCGCTTTAAACAGCGCCCTCAAGACATCTTAAGTCGCTCGTTCCGTCCTATTAAACTCAATTAGCCTCCGTTTCGCTACGCACGGGCGCGCGCGCTCGACCGTCTCTCCGTATATGTGTATGTGGGGTGTGTGGTTAGCCGACCGCCGCGCCCTCTACCCCGCCTCCGTCTCCGCCCACACGCCTCCTTTCTCGATTGGCCATCGTCGTCGCCGTCGTGGAGCGGACGTATAATCTTTTGGCGCGGCTTATGCGTTTGGAGACGTGACGAAGACGTCTGGCACGTTTTGTTCTGTCATCAAGAGAGAGAGAAAGCGGGCAGGAAGACGATGGTGGGAAAGGAGAAACAGAAACACGCATGTTTGTGTGCACGTAAGAAGCGCTAGCTTGTTAGACGATTGTTTCTATATATTTATCACCAGCAGATGTAAGATATATGCGGACTAAGGAATTTCGGAATAGTGGCATCAAAAATGAGAATTTCACAATTCAGTGCAAATAAATGCATTTTTCTTAGGAATACAGGACTTTATGTAGCCAATAGCAGCAATATCATAAATTAGTAGGTTAATTATTATAAATTAATGTTAAATACATTCTAGCGATGTTTTATTTTAATTTTTTTATTTATTATAAAGGGGACGGCCATTTAAAAGGTCGGATAAGGCTGGATCTTAATATCTAAAAAGTATTGTTTCGTATAACCACACTTGTTAGTTATACTGGCGCAGAAC
>JAUJYS010003444.1:0-13089 GCA_033995665.1 Melogona broelemanni | reverse complement strand
CATATCTCCATAGAGACACGAGGGTGCAGTATTCCTGTAGTGCACTAGGCGCTACGGTGAATTAAAAAAAAAAATAATCAACAATGTGACCATTCAACACGTATTATTTTGAGAACCTCTCATTGAAGTGGGCCCCATTGAAGCCTAGTGCATTTTGTCCGTAAATCGGTGCCATATGACTGTCAACGTCACCAGAGCACCACGTTTCGTTCGGGTTTCACATGACCCAGTCACCGCCTCTCGAAATCTCCACACGATGCGCTGATTGATTGATCAGCCCGTTGATGAATGAATGCGAACGCGGTAAAAACTGATATGCGTAGATATCACCCCATCTCCATCACCCTCGTGTCTTTCACCAAGCAAAATATAAACACGAGATTTATTATTTGGCGTTTCGACATGAAAAATCTCCACACAACCATCAGAAAAACTACGGCGTCCTCCTGACCGTGACAGCTAAAATGATAGCTATACCGCCAGTGACCTGCGATTGACCTCGCTTTCGGGTGTTGCTGCGAGTCTCCTGTGTAGGACATACAGGAACACGCCACGCCACGATATCTCTACCCATTGACACTTGGGCTAATTAATTGCTGGTGGTGGTGATTGACACATCTGACACCTCTGGGATGTGACGAGATTCAAGTTGCATGTGGAGTATTTTGGTGATGGTTCGAAAAGAAAAAAAATGCTTTCGGAGCTCATTTAACAGAATCACGACAATCACTATTCCATTCTTTTTAGACAGACGTGACAATCGGATGTGAAAATTCTGGGAAAAGCCTTAAAGAATATCGCACGTTATTGCCAACAAGGGGAGAGAGTTTTGGAAAATAAAACTATTTTTGCCAGGAATAAGCCAAATTTTTTCATTAAAACTGTCACAAAATTTAAAAATTAAAATTAAATATTTTTGTAACTAATAAGTCGGTTGAATACCAAGTCAATTTTTCTTCTTCTTAAAACTAAAATTCGAATTTTTTGCAATTCGAAGTAGTTGTTCAATTTTGGTTACTGGCTTGTTCCTCATGTACCCGATTTTATTTCGGAAATTCGATATGCAAATTATGCTCATTTATTCAATGATTCATGATTAACGAATTATTTAATAAAAATTGCACAAGACTTTTGCTGCAAGATCAGCCATGTTTGGCAAACGCAAGTCAAAATGGCCGTTGCCTGCCGCATTTGAGTTACGCGATACATCTTTCGAGATCGCGTTCAAGATTTTAAACATTTTAAAATACGAAAAGCTTCCTCGAATAAATAATGACTTTCCAATGATTGCGAGATAATAGATTAGTCAAAATCTATGAACCACACAGGACTAGAGGATCAATAACTTGGCAGCACTTAAATTTGAAAACCCATAAGTTCCGCGTATGGAAAACAGGAACAAATCTTTTCGCCCATTCGGGACAGATAAAATCAGAACCGCGTGACACAATGATGAAACAGATGCCCGGTCATAAATTTTGATGAAAAACATAATTGGCTAAAACCTTTGTTGGGTCCATTACCCCGAAAGGACATGCCAACTCCCCTAACCAAAGCACGTTCACCACTAAAATCCTATTAACAACTTCCTCTATTCTGCATTGGCGCAAGTTCTTCCGCAAATTATGATTTGCCGATAAATCAACGCTACCAACGTCAGAGACAATTTAAGCGATTTCCGCCGTGCATAGTGCGGCGTGAAGCGGTCGTGAATGACTCGGATATCGCCCCCACCCATCTTTTTAAAAAATCAGAGACGAATGGGAAACGAACCAAAATTTGTAGGCACGTCAGTTTCAGGGTCGAAAGACCAAACAATTTGTCAACTTCGTTTAACCAACGAAAATGACACGACCTTAACGTCTCAATTTTCATCACTTCATATTTCTGCAATTGTTGTTGCAACAAAACTCATCACCTTAAATATTATCACCATAACATTTAATTAGTCTCAATGATCTTTGACCCGCCATAAACCACCTAAAGGCTACTTGCGGGTATAAATTCTAAAACGATGAAAAGTTCTCAGAAGCACAGTAGACATTCTTTGGCACAAATATTTCTGTACGTTTTTCTTAAAAATAAAAGCAGTCACACGTGTCAAGTAGCTAGTGACAATACAATTACTTAAAAAAAATGCAAATAAAAAAGAAAATTATGCTTTGGATACACCATGTTACGTTAGGTTAGGTTAGCGCGCTGGAGTGATACACCAGTGGTAAAAAATAAAAATAAAAGTGTTTACACCAGTGGTAGTTGCTACTGAGTTCAATTTCCAAAAGAGAGCTCTGGAGTTAAGCTGTGGCACCAGTACTTGAATGTTCTCAGATACACGTTAAATATCCCTACATAAGTCAGAAGCCAAGGCAAGGAAAAAATACTAGGACGCCCTCTTAAAGCTTTGAGACGGGAACGTTAGTAGTTCACCATAATAGTTAAAAAAAATGATCGAGTTAATTTATTTTGCGATATTTACGGTTTTTTAATTATTTTTATTTGACAATTATTGATCGTACCACATCTAAACGCATTTTTTATTTTTTTTTATTTAAAGCGCATTTTTGGAAGGGCACACTTTCACCTCGAAATCTAATGTTTTATTTTATTTATTTTTTTAAATCACTAACCGCACACCTGGGCTAAGACACACATTTTTTTGTCGCTCACACCATTCGAATGAAAAGAGAACCTCTGGAATAACTTTCTGAAATCAATTTTCTCATTGCAGGCTGGGCGGACGCATTCACACCCTGCCGTTCGGCTCCACCTCCGACAACCTCATCGAGATGGGCGCTAACTGGATCCACGGCGGCACCATCGCCAACCCCCTGCTCACCCAGATGTGTCAGCACTTCACCCCGTCGCCCACCACCCCCAAGATCCCCTACCTCAAGCGCTTCAACCGCATCGCCTTCGCCAAGAGCAACGGCCGGCTGGTCGAGCTGGAGCTGGGCGCCCGCGCCGTCGACCACTTCTTCCAGGTGGAACGCGAAGCCTACCGCCTGTACTTCCGCCCCAACTCCATCCCAAACACCGCCTCCCTGATCGACTACATGCGGACCAACCTGGAGCGGCTCGTCCTGGCCGAGTACGCCGAGGAAGAGCAGGACGACGTCCGCTGCGTCTTTATCTCCCTGCTGGCCTACCTCCGGTTCCACGTGGGTGACGACCTGGAGAAGGTCTCCCTCAGCGAGTACGGGTCCTTCCAGGAGATTCCGGGCGGCGACGTCATCCTGCCCGGCGGCTTCCAGAACCTCATCCAGACCCTGGCCAACGAGTTGCCGGCCGGAAGCGTCCTCACCGGTCAGGTGGTGCGGGAGATCTCCTGGTCCGCCGAGCCAGGCCGGTCGCAGGTCACGGTCACCTGCGAGAACGGCGGCCGCTTCCAAGCCGACCACGTCATCATCACGGTATCTCTCGGTCACCTCAAGCAGCACTACCGGACTCTGTTTCGACCGGCGCTGCCCGCCGACAAGGAACGGTCCATCACCAGTATCGGGTTCGGCTGTACCGATAAGATCTTCCTGGAGTTCGACCGGCCGTTCTGGAACGCCGGTTTCGGTAACATCGGGTTCGGCTGGACCGCGGAGGAGCTGGCCAGGGCCGGGCCGGACGAGTGGTGGAAGTCCATCTACGGGCTAGAGGAGGTGCACGACAACCCCAACGTGCTGGCCGCCTGGATCGCCGGGCGCAGCGCCGAGGTGATGGAGACGGTGCCGGAGGCGGAGGTGGCCAGTCGGTGCATGGCCCTGCTCAAGCAGTTCATCGGCAACGATAACATCCCGCCCGTCAAGCGTTTAATTCGCAGCACCTGGCGTTCCAATCCGTACAGCTGCGGCTCGTACAGTTACCCGACGTCCGGCATCGGCCCCGAGTACATTCGCATTCTGGCTCGGCCTCTGCCGTCCGAGCAGAGGCCGGTACTGCTTTTTGCCGGCGAGGCCACTCATGCCAACTTCTTCAGTACGGTGCACGGCGCCTACTTGTCGGGGGTCCGCGAAGCGCAGCGAATATTGGACATTGGTTCCATGCCCGCAGCCAAATCGAAATTGTAATGGTCAAACTTGCCCCCCCCCCCACCAACATCTCAATTTGTAATCGTATGCCGATACAACGTAACGAAAGTACTAGGGAGTTTTTTTTTAAACATTCTCTCTGATATTTTAATACTGCAGCGAATTTTTTCGTATTCATTGATTTTTTAAAGCTATAGCGTTCCTATATATTTTTATAGAACGTGCAGGGAAGCACGGCAAATTAAAATATAAGGTTGAAAAGATTTAAATAAAATGCTTTATAAGCACATGATATTAAACAGGAACAGGATACAAATGAATTGATATTGCGATAGTATATCCCAATATTATTTGTTGATCCTCACTTATTTGCTCAAGTATATTTTTTGTGCTTTTTACCAAAATAATCCAGGGTGGATCACTACTTTGTCCAGTGCCTTCTTGGAGAGTCGTAAAATAATTTTCTAACATGTATATTTATGAGATTGCCACCCACTACAGTATACGCACATTGGGTAGACGTGTTGTTCATCAATGTGTTGGTATTTATGCATACCAATAGTATTCGCAGATTTCACATTCCCATTTATTGTCCCTCTCTGGTACGATAATTATGTTTGCTTGAAACGAACTGATTATTGTAAATACCTCTTTTAGGCACTATTTCAACAATAAGTGCAGACTGTCGCGCCGAGAGAATAAAGAAAATCACCAGATTGTTGATATCAAACATATTGAGCTACTCTCGTAATCTTAAACAACGAAAGAATAATCCGCGAAACTTACAAGGTTATGTATGTATAGACAGTTTTTTTTTTGGCGAATAGATGGCCCAATAATTGGAATCCTGAAATGGACACGTTCTTCATGATGCTTTTCCTTCCAAATGGAGAATTTTTCAGCCACATATGTATAACTTAATTATATCGCCTTTCAATCGTCATCATCATTCCTTCAGCCTATCTTTCAAAAATTATAAATTAAATCTCCCTCAAACATACTCAAGTTTTATTTTACGATACGGATTTAACCAGTCAAATACTGGATGAATTTACAAATGCGTTTATTGGTATCTCGCATATTATACATTATTTTAGCTGATTTTTTATCGAAGCGATATTTATTTATCGCGACCTCTCTTAACTTGTTTTTCCTTTTATTCGTCTCGACGATACGAGGAAGGAAGTTTTGTGCCAAAGGCTAGATGTGTTCATCACTTCTCGGTTTACTGTTCCCTACACACACATTAAGTTGAACTTGAATAAAATAATTTGCACCGGCAAACGTGGTTGAGTGTTTTTGTTTTTTGTTTGTTTTATATAAAAGATCGACATACATGCGTACTTGGGGGAGAGAACATTAAAGGTCTTCAGACTTACCAAAATTTACATGAACCTCCCGACTAGACGACTACTCAGGAACGGGAGGCGATGAACTCTCTAATGCTCAATATTCGAAATCGTCCTCGGTCATTTGACGTTGACGTTGACCTCCGTACGGTCGCTGGTATCTGTTGGCTCCGGAACGTCGGAAATCGGATCCATTATCCAACGACGAGTAGTTGGATTGGAAATTCGATCTCCTATCAGACGAGTAGTCGGATTTGAAATTCGACCTCCTATCAGACGAGAATTCGTTCCTACAAATACGCCAAATTGTAAAAGGACATCATATTACATTCACCCTATTGAGTATTAAAAATTAAATCTACGAGTACAAATTATGAGTACCCATAGTATAAATATATTAAAAACTCAATGCATACTACTATTACATTTTAATTTTATTGGTATCGACAACGTTTTTTCCTACATTAAAAAAAAAACTGATTTTGAATAGGATAGGAACCGTTTTTTATCACCACCATCATCCCGCGACTCACAGCATCGTCACTGTTTTAATTTTCATTTGTTATCGAATGTTGTAAATTGTAACAAATAACGTAAATCTTTTTTCATCGTCGATTAAATTGTATTATCAGAATTCGTCCGAGTTTTGTCTCCTACTTCGAGTTGTTCCACTTCAAGAAGTTATTAAGGATTTCACATGGCGAATTGTTACCGTCAACTATCCTCAATGGTGGAGGATTTAAACTCTCATTGATTTTGAATAATTCGACAAAATTTCGATAATCGATATCGACAATAAAGACTCGTCGTAGCCAGATCTATATTGTAACCAATCGCGGTGCGGCGGTCCCGGATTAGATTCCCAGCGCGGGCCAGATCTAACGACATTGATATTAACATACCTTTTGGATTGATAGCCGGAGCCCACGGCCTCGTATGTAGGCTTGCTTAGGACGACAAGCGCAGACGCAAGGACACTGTTGAGATCTGCTCCAGATTCAATAAGCTGTTTGATAAAACAAGCGTCAATCAGTGGGGGTTTCTTGATTAAATACAGGGGCAGTTAAGTTATCCAGATTTAACAAGTTTTTTCAATGGCAGATAATTTGTATACCTTAGTCACAATGGGCAGCATCTTCTCTCGCTCATTTTCCGTAACCTGAAATGAGTAACGCACATATTTTTTTATCCCGTAAGCAAATAAAACAAAATGCATTCAGTGTAGAAAAACCTCGTGCATCATGCGTCTCAATTCAATTTTTAAAACATAAAACGCACTTATCACACACATATTTACGATTGATTTACCTTCTTTATTTTGTCCAATGAAGTCTCCAATTTTCGATCCTCCATTTCGGCTAAAACATCCTCAGGCGCAACAACGTGTTTCATTTCAACCATTTGAGATATCTGTATTTTACACACAATTAAAATTTTGTTGTCAAACAAATAACCATAATTAACCTTTTGCGTTTTCTTTCAATTATAATTATTTGCCCAATTATAGGGATTTCTGTATATCACATTCGGAATTCAGTGTTTCGCAAACTTTTTGGCTCGCGGAACCCTTTTCAGAGCCAATTTCAATGGCGGAGCCCCTAAGCGGCTACAAATTTTGATGGCGGAGCCTCATCTAATACAAGTCGATGGCGTTCGGATACAAGTCAATGGCATTTTATTCTTTATTTCATTTTGCAGAAGTGGCCGCGGAGCCCCTGGGAAATGGCCGCGGAGTATAGTTTGGGAAAAAAGTGAGTAATTCATAAAAGTGAAAAAATGCATTTTCTCAAGAAAGCTCTTTTTTTTTTACTAAATATTTGAAGAATCCCATATTTCACTGAATCGGCCTTTCTTGTCATTTTCGGCTAATCCATAAAATACAAAATGCCCAATAAATGAACGGCGAGTCGATAATTATGTATTCGCCACGTACCTCTTGGATAATTTTCATATCGTCGTATTGGCCCGTGTGCAGCATAACCGCCAAACCTTTGCGACCCGCACGTCCCGTTCGACCCGAGCGGTGAATGTAATATTCGATGCCATTGGCTGGAGGCTCGACTAAGAAACGAAATGGAACAGATAAATTGTACAGCAGGGAAACGCACGTAACCGCTTACACTATATTACCAAGTAACTGACACGTCACCTACCTTGAATAACCAAGTCAACCTCGGGAACGTCTAAACCCCGCGCTGCTACATCTGTAGCCTGATGGGATAAAAATCGGAGTATTAGAAACGCATTAACGCAAATACGATTATTTTCTAAAAAGTCGTTTAAATATTGGAGTTAAAACACACTGAATAATAGAAACTATGTTCATAAACTTACACAGAGCACTTTGAGGTCTCCCACTCGGAAACAGGCCAGGATTTTCTCTCGTCTGGACTATATAACGAGACAGAAATGTTTCAGTATTATTTACACTTGTATGTTATGTTTTTAGAAATAAAATATCTGAAAGCTAGCCATAACCAGCACTTCAAATCAAGTGAACAAAGCCGCGCCAAATCTAACTTTTAAAACGTCGGCCAAATCTATTTTACCTGGGTTAAGTCCGAATGAATGGCGTCAGCAGCCAAACCTTGATTTCGAAGAATTGAGGCCACTCTACTGGCGGTTGCTAAAAGTTGAAAAAAAATATTATTTCGTAAACCTTCAACTCAGGCAGAAATTTAAAAAGTGGTACCAAGAAAAAAAGAAAAAAAAACAAGGAGACAAAAAAAGTAAAGAATTTAAAATGTAAATGTTACCTTTGGTCTTTAAAAATACGATGCAACGTTCGGCGCTGTGTTGTGAGACCAACTTGGCGATGATCGGCACGTGATGGGCGGCTGGCGCCTTAATACACTGATGCTCGATGTTCTTGGGCGCTTGCTTCTTGTTATCGATGATGTCAACGTATTGTGGCTTGTTCATGTATCTGTTTCACGGATTTACGAAAAATATTAATGTTAAATCAGTGCTTATGATTCTTACGGTGTTGATGCCGAAAATCGCAACATTGCTTACGAACAAAATTTAATTTTTATATGAAGATTTACTTATTTGGGGGCAGATATATACATATTTTATTTTTAATGGGACAGGAGATGATTTGACAATGTCTGAGGGGCACGCTTTCGCCAGTACTCCTGGATCGAATAAACCCAGAATTGCTACACAGCAGCCGGTTGCAAAACCGACTGGGCTACTTAGGAATCGAACAAATGAAACCCAGCTCCGGAAATCGAACCCAGTAGCGTTGTACCAAATGTTCGACTTTCAACCGAGTTGCACATAATGTTGGTCCATTGCAACGTAGCAACGATTTCAGAGTATCTACTTGAAAAACTGATTACTTAAAAAAAAAAATTGTGCAAATGATCACTTAAACAAACTAACAAATTTTGTTCGTCAAACGATATCTTACCTAACGGCAATATGCTTGACCTCCGGCGGCATTGTGGCGCTGAACATCAGGACTTGCTTCGTCTTTGGAGAGTTGCTGAATACATCTTCAATTTGTTCCTGTAAATCATCCCATGTAATTAATATTTTCAGACTTCGAGAAATTACTCGAATTGAGACCATATTATAATTATAATGCCGTACAATTCTTCAATTTTTTAACGCTGCAATTAATAAATGAAGAACAAAATGGCAACAATGACGAGACTAATACGAATGCCTAAAAAGATATTTCATTTTTAATCAAAAACCTATACTAAAACGCACTGGAGAAATGCCACGAAAGTCCTGATCCATTATGGCATAATTTTGCGAAATTATTCAATGCTTTACTTTATTATTATTATTATTAATTTTTTATTTGTTCTGTAAAAAGCATTGTTGTTCTGTAAAAGTGGTCGACAGATGAAACACTCCACTTACCCTAAAATTTGGGGTCAGCAATTCGTCCGCCTCGTCAAGACACAGAAATTGTAAATTGATCAGATCCTAATTGTCAAATGGAAAAACGAAGAAGCTATAATTAGATTTCCATAATTCAGTCAAGATGAGACGTGAGGCAAAAAAGAAGATTGCAGATGTGCTGGTATTACTCAGAAATGAGGTAGCAGAACTATTCAGAAAATAATGTCATTAACTGTTATAGCTGAACTATAGAAAAACCAAGTTCTATTATAACAACTTATTGCTAGTCATTCCAAAATCAAACAATTTTTAGATAAGGTTGCCACAGGGAAGGGAAAATCCCAGGCTAATATAAATTGAGATGTTATTGGCCCTACCACGATAACGTCAAACAATGCGACTTTCGTAAGGCCGGAATAATTGCTTCATATTTCGCTATAGGTATATAGCCTTAAGCTGTGAGCGCTATACGAAAACTGAGAAAAAATCCTGACGCACAAAAGCTAATGCTGAGAAGTAATAAAGGTGTCTTTCCCTCCGGCCCTAGGCATATATACAAAGTTATGTTCTGGCCAATAACAAAACACATTTAAAAAATATTCCGTACGTCAAGCTAGCAAACACATGACTTGTACAAGAACGCTTAAGCATTAAATATATATTCTTTTGCGTATAATTAATGTTTGCGGTAAAATAAAATGGATTAAACGAATTTGTAATTTTTCATTGAAGGTAGTACATGTTCGAAATAAACATGTTTTACCGATAGGGAAACAAAGGTGTGGGGGAGGGGGGAATGACTGTTAAACCTTCGTGGCGATTCGGATCAAAGAAAAGTAGATGAAAATAATTTTTAGAAAGCGCCTTTGGTCCCCTTTTGCCGGAAAACCTTAAACAGTTGGAGGGAATTTTTAATATTATTAAATCGCTTATTTTTTTAATGAAGTTAGCGAATTCATTTGTTGACAATAAATTATTCATAGTAATTATTAATAATTGATTTCCAATACATTATTTATATCACAAATTATTAATCATATGTCACGCGCTCATTTTCCTTTGGTATTCAAGCCCACATGCACGTTGAAAACCCCGAGTGAATCTCAGTATGACATCCACATCTGTTCCTGATTTTAGTTCTGCCTTATTGTGTGTAAATAACCCGTAGGGAGGGCGGAGGGATACAAGGGAGAGCGAATCCAGCTCGCACACTTACGATGCTGCCCTTCTCAAGGTGATCACGTAGACGGCCCGGGGTGGCGCACACGACGTCAACGCCACGTTGTATCTCGCGCTCCTGACGCACGTACGAGTCACCGCCGTACAGGGCCACGCACCTCGACTGGGGATTAAGCTCTTGAATGCTCCTAAAAACACGCAATAGGACGAGTGTTGCATTATATTGATAAATAACAATAATTACTGACCGGTTCCGCCTTTTGCTACAACGGCGTCTCGGTTTTTGGCTCGGTCACGTATATACAACAATAAAATCAATTCAATGAATAATTAATACCAATTTTGAAAATAATACACTGTATAATAATAAAAAATAAAAAAAAACCAAAATTTCGCCCTACCACCTAATAAAACACGCTAACGAGGTTTAATGAAAACAAATACTCTGTAGTGCAGCCATTTTTTAAGCAAAGATTACATCCTCTCTTTACCTTTACATTAATAAAGTCAAAAATAACATAATAAATACATAAAACCAATTTTGAAAATAATACACTGTATACGATAATTTTAATAACACACTGCACTTGCGGAAATAAAAAAAAACACAAAACTTCACCCTGCTACTTCCAATTAAAATTAGCATTAATTGGATAAAGACGTTTAATGGAAGCAAATAGTACTTCATTTTCTTTTTAAATACAACATTCAGTAATTTTAAATTTTGTTACATAGCAACAAGCAACGAAGGTAAACAATCGACTTTCTGATGTCCTTCTTCGATACACTTGGAGGAAAATGTTGCTGGTTAAGGCCTATTGAGTCGGAGATTTATTGTCAAAATGACACGCAGAGAGTAAAGGAAATTGCGCTTGCATACAATTCAAACAAAACCATGTACTGGCAAACCCCAATTTGAAACTTAATAATAACTTTCAATGTTCTAGGACTAGTAGTTTCCGCGAGGGTTGCTATTTCCAGTAGCACAATTGAGAGACGCTTTCTCCTGGCTACGAAATGATTATAAAATATCGCGTGTTTCATCAACAATCAGTCATGCATAAACAAAACCAAGCTTAGAATAGAAATTGTTCATGTTATAACTTGAATCATTTTTACTAGAGTGAACAGACAATTTTATCTATGCAAATAAATATTAGTAAATGCATCTTCACAAAGGCAGGCACAGCAGTCACCCGATCATCAAATCACCTACCTATAAATTTGGTTACAAAGCTCCCTAGTTGGTGCAATGACAATGGCTCGTGGGCTTTTGCTTCTCGGTTGCGCAGGGCTGTAGCACGAAAGTGAGAGAAAAAATAAATAAAAAAAGCGACAACCCTTACCAATAACGTAATGACGCATTTTGTTCCGCCTCTCATATAAAAAAAATATATACAAAAACAGTTCAGCGTGGATAAGCAAAGCACTACATCATGCATACAATGCATCCAGTGTTATTATTCGATGTTCATTTAAAAAATCACACTTCATAGTTATTTCTAAGTAAAATGGACAGAACATACGTAGTCCACAAAGAAAACGTAAGAAACTGTTTTGATCATGAGATAAACAGCATTAAAAAAAGTTGACTTGAATCAATGGTTGGAAATGACAACATTTGGAAACAATAGCCGTCCGCCATGCTGCTCCACCAATCGAATCAAATTATCAAATAACATTTGCCGACGTTAATATAATTTATGACAACCTCTGTACATTTTTTTTTACAACATCATCTGCAACCGGCGGATTAAAAATTAAAACTATTTGATTTTATTTTACTGATTCATAATTAATTTAATTCTATCAGTTACTTACCAATTAATATTTCAATTGAAATACATATTAAATATAGCCTACACCAAAACAATTGAATTATTAAATCGTAATTTGGGGGAAAAAATATTCAGAAATAAATTAATTCACAGCTGTTCGCAAGTTGAAAGAAGATTCGGTACAGTTTAGTCAAGCAGCGACCGCCTGTGACGCGGTAAAACACCGTATACAATAATAATGCATGATAATAAAATTCACCAACCTTTTGCTGAGTTTGTGAACAATGGGAATAGCGAAAGCTAATGTTTTGCCACTGCCAGTCACAGCACGACCTATGACGTCCCTGAAAAAAAAAACCAGTTCACGGTTATACTATGTTAATGATTATGCTGATGCCGTTTGGAGTGACCACTGTCCAACTGAACTCTCTTACTCAAGGACCTCAAGAACGATATAAACATTTGAATCTTCAGAACACCCTAAACAATCACGGAAAAATCAAAACCAGCTGACTGGTGTAGGCTTTGGTTTGTTCAGTCATTTGAAAGGTGTCACAGTAAGGTTACATTAGTGGCCTACTTATCGTTGATTATACCTTTGCCTGAATAATGTATTTGGGATCCTTATCATGAAGTACTATTTGGGGACATAGAAATAGTTCGAAGGCCTTCTAGATATGTAAAATGTAGATTTGGTTGAACACATCCCGAAGAAAGAGTGCACCATTCACGTATTTAGCATTCAATAGGTTTCACTCTTTACTTCAACACCTAGAGTATTTCCCCCCTTGAGAGGGGCAATCTTAGCCTCAAATGCAGAGCATATATTTTTTTCCTGATCACTGTAGTGAATAGCACTACAGGAAGTTATTGTACCCCTCGTGTTGCTGTAGCAATGTGTGAGGGGCA
>JAUJYS010003443.1:0-13090 GCA_033995665.1 Melogona broelemanni | reverse complement strand
TAAGCTCTGGACTCCCTAATGGAAGCTCAGGGGTGACGCCAGTACCCCAGGCTGACGAATAAACGAAAGCCTGCGCCAGGAATCGAACCCGGGACCACCCGCTCAGTAGAATGTAACCATACCCACTGAGCCACTGGGGCCGACTACTACTATCACCATTTCAATTGTAGATTGGAACGCTCTCCCTCAAGATCAGATTTTGTGCTATCTCCCTCCCTCTCCTCCTTCAAGCCCCACCAGCAGGCTAACCGTTCCTGGAAAGACCGCCCTAACCATTCCCCTCCTACCTAATCCCATATTAAAATCTAATACCTAAATCGCCAGAATGCTCCGCGCGGCAATCACATTAATCTAAATCTAAATGCTCCCTGCACATATTGCCTAAGCCACACGAATGGTTTGGGAAACGGTTACAGGATTCATTTACACTTTCCTTTCGTTTATATTTTCTCTGATTCCGTTTTGACCTTGCAGATGATCCGCCAGCTCCTGCCGGGCAAAGCGACACGGCGTCGGCGCCTGCGCTGTCCGGTGCCGCAGCTGACGCTCCATCGACTAACCGATAGTCTCCATACCTGAAGCCTTCGAACGGTGGTTCGTCGGCGGCTCAACGCGGTTACGAACAACTGAACCAGCAGCCGTCGGCGGCTGACGATGGCACCACGAGACTGGACAGCGTGGACAATCCAACCAAAGAAATAAATGCGACATGATTTTTAGTTATTGAATTCAGAGGTTTTTGGTCAGTTTTACAGGGGCGTCGATATTTTCTGTAACAACTTATCTCAAACTGGTTCTATTTGATTGCCACTATATTTAATAGTTGTTTTTTTGTAATATTGTACCTTATCGAACAAAATTTTTCTTAATTTGAACAGTGTACAAATATATTTTAAAACTTATTCGATACGTTTTGTCTCAATGTATATCAGTCGTTTTTGAAATAAAATAATGAAATTTTAATTTGTTCCATCAAATTTCAAATTTCTTTCAAAAACATTAAAAAATATGTTTGTCAATCAATGGGAAAGTAAACTGATAAAATAAATAAAGTAAACGAATTAACAGAAGGAAATACATAAAAATATAGACGATTGCAGGCATGTCCCTCAACAATCGAAAATATCAATATATACTTTGTTCAACTACATACTCACACAACCAACCATAAGCACGGGCCTTAACATCGATTGTAAAAAAATATAACTGCTTAGATCGTCGTATATAGTTAAAACGTAGAAAGTTTAAAGACACTATCGACACAACGATAGAATCTACAATTTCAAATGTTAAAATAATTCAATGGGGATATAACATTCTGACTAGTGGTCACTGTCATGTTTTTCACCCTATTTTTCATTTTCACCCTATTGTCATGTTGCGACCTCACCTATAAATGCCTCGAGCCCTTTCCCCGTGATTCTTTTTATTTTAATCCGTCTGACCTCTTGACGCATAATCCAAAATGTGGGGTCGGGTTTAGTCTTGCTTCCGACCTTATTACGCGCGGTGGCTCGCGACGCACGAGAGATATATAGTGCCGGTAGTACCGGGTGGCTTCACGGAACCGCTCCCAAAGACAAAATCACGTAAATATTTAATTTTTCGTTGCATTCGCAAATTATATTTTTTTTATTTCTTAAAATCATTCATAACTCTACTGACGAAGATGCTTTGGTGGGCCTTGAACCTTCATGATGTTATTTATTTATATTTTTTTAATTTTTCAAACATATTTTAAATTTAGGGTGTTGACAACGGTATACGGTTTGTTCAATCATGACTTTGTATTGTATCGCAAATAGTAGTTAATTCTTCGTTTATTTTTTGAGGTTTAGCCAACCTATAGTCGTTCATCCTCGGTGCGCACCGAGTAGATAGTGTCTTTAAACTTTCTACGTTTCAAAAGACAACAGTTCCGCGATTAGCGAGGGGCGGTTTCACATTGGAACGTTAGGAACAAAGTCGACAAAGGGCAAATCTGAATCGGCATAAATTAGATCAGATTAGAAGGTCAGGAGCAAAAGTCACTTTGTAAACACTGATAACTGAAATCTGTTTATTAGATTCCTTGATTTTTCATTCATTCCGCGCAAGACCACCAGTCATTTTATCGTTTAGCGAATAATTTAGCCGTTATTTATTTATTAGCCAAAATAATTTAAAATTAGTTGGATATTTTAAAAGTTAAGATAGCCACGGGCGAAAAAAAAATGATGAACTGGAAATAATTAAATTAACAAAATAATAAAATAATCTCAAAGTTATCAGGATTCGAACTGCGTTCGTTTTCAGTTTCTGGATCGGTATTTTAATTCATTTTTAATTATAATTGATCCTACAAACCTCATTCCACGATAAAGATTAAATAACATAATAAAATATATTTAGACGGAATCTGAATCTTTGTTTATCCAATTTTAAGTCAAACTTTGCTTAAATTTTTTTAATCTGAAACTTCGCCTGCTAATTTTAATTTTTACACAATTCTAAGGAGATAAAATGGTAAGTTCTTAAAACTTGCAATGCCAATTCAAACCAAGTACCAACTTTCCGCTTCGATCAGAGATCCGCCAATTACTTTTAAGCACAATCAAAAAAAATTATCAGCCTGCCACGTCAAAGCCGTGCAATTTTACTCACACTCGTTGGCTGGCGTGAACTCCTGCCCCAGCTCGGCCACATCCGGTCCGGCCTCGCTAAAGTTGGTGGCCCTGGCCTCCACGCTCTGGCTCATGGAACCGGCGGCGTTGCCCTCTTGCAACCGAGACGAAGAGGAGGATGAGGGGGTGGCGGTCGTCGTAGTGGCCGACGGGGTCTGCGGTGGACCCATGCAGGTGCCGCTAGAGGGAGCGACGTCCTCCGTCTTGACGCGGCCATTGGCGCCGTGCTGGTCGTCAATGCCGGAGTCCTCGGAAATGTTGGACTCTACCAGGCACTGGAGGAGAACACGTGAAGTAAGATTAATAAAAAATATTTGATATATAATAGAACCAGGAAACGTCCGTTAGTTGAGAAAATTACAGATTTTATTTTCTCAACAAAAGGACGTCTACAGTTTATAGCAAATGTATTTAATAATTATAAAACTGAAATTCAACCGATTGCACGAAAAAGTTACAAATCAGTGAAAGGAAGTCTGATAGTAAGACATTTTTATTCCGTCGGTTACAAGTAGTATAATTTATTTTATGCAATCGGTTGAATTTCAAATGATTCTACATCATCGTCGTAATAAACTTGCGATAGCATGCATGATGGTAGCTATTTTTGAAACTTAACACCACACAATAGTTTAAACAAGGTTTTAATTTATCTTAAATTAAAAATTAAAATTTTATACAAAAAATTTAAAACTTGGACAAGTTGACGTCGTAGAGTAATAAACAAAGATTAAAAAAAAAAACGAAATGACGACTGAAACCTAAAGAAATCAACTTTAACCCTGTATGGAATTAAATTAGTAAATTATTTCATGGTTATTTTAATTCCAATATGTTTGAATTTTAAATCTGATTTTGTAATAAATTTACAATTAGTTTGACTTATTTAAGATTAAGGAGCTCAGATTCTTAACTTAAATTCCATATCTCCAGAACAATTACGCAATAACCTAGCAGAGCAAAAAATCAATACGCACCGGTTGAATTGAACCATCGTTGCTGTCCGGTGGCAGGTCAGTGGACGCCTGGCCATCGTCCTGGCCACCTCCACCACCACCGCAGCTCCCTGACAGGGAACCGCCGGACGTCTCCATCGCCACCGGCGGCGGCGAAAGGGAGATTCGCGGCCGACAGTCCGAGTTGGCGTCATCGTGGGTGCCATCACGCAAACCAGGCAACGTCGTCGTTGTCATCGGGCAGTTCGAATTGTGAGTGTCACTGGACGCCGGCGATACACCACCCTTGGTCAGGGCACCAGCGGAGGCGGGCGGCGGCGAAGCGCGCAGGGCCGACCGCGTGCCAAACGGATTAATGTTAACGTCCACGTTATTGTCAGCGTCACCCATCTCGGCGATTACGTTACGGGCAGCCGGAGTAACAGCCGGCATGGGAGTACGATCGGACGGCTCCTCGCTGCAGTAGGTGGGCGTGCGGTTGAGCAGGTCGACAATGTTGGACGCCTCCAGCTGGAACGCGGCGTCGAATAAGTCCTGAAAGTCTAATTCGCCGGGTTCGACGGGAGCTGGACCGTCGTGGGTGGCGGCGGCGGTGGCGAACGACTCAGGCGTGGTTACACCCGAGTCATGAGAAGTGGAGGCAGTTTTCACCACCACCACTGTCTGGGAAACGGGCGAGTTTACGCCCGAATCGGGTGAGGTAGCCGGGGTCGTTATCACCACCTGAGTCTCAGGAAAGGCCAGCAGGGACCCCTCCGAAGACACGACTCCACTTGAACCAATCGGAGACGTCGAAAGTCGCTCGGAGCTGCTTTGGGATGACGCGCACTCGGGCACCAAGGTGGATGTGGAGGTAAGATTAACAAGCAACTCACCAGGTGGCGTGGAGTCACCGTTCACGGGCGATATGGATCTGTTAACGATGGTGGTATCACCCTGACCCCAGTTGGCAGTGAATGAGCTGTTCGCTTGACCGTCTGTCACTTCATTGTTCTCAGTGATCAAGACAAAGTCCGTGGGCGACGAAACAGGAGAGTAGTGCTTGGTGGGCGGAGGAGAGGAGAAGTCAGGCTCACCGTAAAATGGAGACGCGGGCTTGGTAGGGGAACTGATGGGCGACTGGGAAGGGGACACGTACTCGTAGGAGGAGGCGAAAGAGTGGCACGAGCTGGTGGAAGTGTTGCTCACGTTGGACTTGTCAGTGCTGTCGTGGGTGACTGAATCCAGCACCGCATGGTGGTCATGAGTAGGTGACAAGACGGGCGACTCGACGTCAAAGGTTGTGTTGAGATTGGGCGATGAGGTGGGGATGGACCGTTCAAAAGTGTGGTGAGCCCATTTTGCACATTCGTCTGCCTCGATGCTGAGGCAAATGCAGTTGCTGGAGCACCCGTCGTCAGACTTGTGATTGCTTGTTTTGAGTGGAGGAGAGAGAAGGGCAAGGTCACGATAGATTTCACCAGTTAACAGTGACACTGCTATCTCAGTTGAGGTGTCAGATTTGGTGTGCTCGTGCAATTTGAGTAAATTGGCTACAGGCTCTGATTCAGTGTGCTCCTTCAATTCGGGCAAACCAGCTGCAAGCTTAAATTCAATGAGCTCCTGCAATGCGGGCAAACAAGCTACAGACTCAGATTCTACATGATCCTGAAATTCGGGCAAATCAGCAACAGGCTCTGATTCCACGTGTTCCTTCAATTTGGGCAAATCAGCAACAGGCTTTGATTCAATGTGCTTCTTCAATTCTGGCAAATCTGCTACAGGTTCTGATTCGACGTGTTCCTTCAATTCGGGCAAATCTGCTACAGGCTTGGATTCTATGTGCTCCTTCAATTCGGGCAAATCAGCAAAAGACTCAGATTTGATGAGCTCCTTCAATTCGGGCAAATCAGCAACAGGCTCTGATTCCACGTGTTCTTTCAATTCAGGAAAATCAGCAACAGGCTTTGATTCGACATGCTCCTTCAATTCGGGCAAATCGGCAGCAGGCTCTGATTCAATGTGCTCCTTCAATTCGGGCAAATCAGCAACAGGCTCTGATTCCACGTGTTCCTTCAATTCAGGCAAATTAGCAACAGGCTCTGATTCCACGTGTTCCTTCAATTCAGGCAAATCACCAACAGGTTTTGATTCGATGTGCTCCTTCAATTCGGGCAAATCTGCTACAGGTTCTGATTCGACGTGTTCCTTCAATTCGGGCAAATCAGCAGCAGGCTCTGATTCGATGGGCTCCTTTAATTCGGGAAAATCTGCTACAGGCTCTGATTCGATGTGCTCCTGCAATTCGGGCAAATCAGCAACAGACTCAGATTCGACGTGCTCCTTCAATTCAGGCAAATCTGTTACATGCTCTGATTCGATGTGCTCCTGCAATTCAGGCAAATCAGCAACAGACTCAGATTCAACATGCTCCTTCAATTCGGGCAAATCTGCTACAGGCTCTGATTCAATTTGATCCTGCAATTTGGGCAAATCAGTAACAGGCTCTGATTCGATGTGTTCCTTCAATTCGGGAAAATAAGCCACAGGCTCAGATTCAGTGTGCTCCTCCAAATCAGGCAAATCAGCAACAGGCTCTGATTCAGTGTGCTCCTTCAAAACTGGTAAATCAGCAACAGGCTCAGATTCAGTGTGCTCCTGTAACTCTGGCAAATCAGCAACAGGATCTGATTCAATGTGCTTCAGCAATTCAGGCAAATCAGTAGAAGGCTCAGATTCAGTGTGTTTCTGCAATTTGCTCAAATCGGCCACCAATTCAGATTCAGCGTGCTCTTTCAATTCGGGCAAATCGGACACAGGACCAGAGTCACCAGACTCATTCACCCCTGGGAGTGTGGCAGCAATTTCGGATACATCATGTTGATAATCCGTGGCAGCAATTTCGGATATATCATGCTGATTATCCGCCTCACCATGATCAGAACCCGAATGGGGTGTTAAAGGCGATGATTTGGCGTCGATGAGGTCAGGTGAGATCGGTGAGTCCCTCGAGTAGATGCTGTCTTCTACCTTCTGATCACAGACTGGTTGGTTAGGTAGAAAGAATACGGTACGTAGATAAGCGTCAAAGTTTTCTATGCCATCAACAAACTGGTTATCTAAATCTCCTTGGCACTCCTGGACATATTGAGGGTCAAGAATACCAGCATCGATGCGAGTCAGATCGGATCCAACCAAATTGGTATTGGGCACGGCCCTTGTGGAATCCGGCGTTGAACCAGTACAACACCCAGAAGCGGATGGGCTGTTCAGACACAGCCGCTCGAACAGATCCTCAAAGTTATCAGATCCCGCCGGTTCTGGATGGGAGTCAGGGGGCGGTGAAGTGACCTGACGTTCTGATTCAGATCGATCAGCAGGTGCTGGTGGTGGTTGTGACCAGAATTTGTTCACAGCATACTTGTTATTAGAGGGGGTATCATCTTCCGATTCAGATTTCTCCTTGCAGATGGTCTTTCTGGGGCTCAGGCGTTTGTGGATTGAGCAGTACTCCTTGTGAGTGGGAAAATACTGCGTATCAAATTTCTCATTCAATTCCTCTTCTGAGTCAGTGTTGTATACATTGTCGGGACAGCAATGCCTGGTAATGGCCAGTTCAATTGGGCTAACTTCATCTGCGTCTGAGTCTGAGTCACTTTCGGTGCCGCAGCGGACACGAGGTGGACAGCGTATGACAGTAGGTGGCGGGATCAATAAGTCATCGTCAGCGGGAGGGGGTGACGAGTGGCCAGTGGGTGTGGGTGCGCACTGGACAGTGCGGCCATCTGACAGGAAGGAGGTGTCGAGTGAGCCAGATCCGGCAGTGAGGTTGTGACGAGCGAGCGCCGCAGTGGACAAGGAAGACACCAGGTTGCTGTCCAGGTGGTTGTCGAAGCTCTCCTCGGCGGTGTCGTAGTCATCAGAGCGCTTGGGGTGGCTGGCAAGGCGAGCGGGTGAGTCGTCGTTGGCGGTATAGAAGCTGCCGATGTCCGACGGAGACTTGCCAATGTCCGAGGGGGACTGCTGGAGGACGTGGGCGGTTGTGGTCAGATCCACTAGTGGTTCGGTCGATAGAGGAGCAGCCTCCTCCTCATCGTCACTGAGAATTAACAAAAATAAGAAAAAACAGCAATTACTACGTTTGAAGTATTATGAAATGAACAGATTGATAATTCGCTCCCTGATACAAGCGTTCAGATTGATAAGGCGCCCCACATGTCGAACAATTCCAACCAAGAGCTGAAAATTCATCCCCTCCCCATCCTCAGTCAAAATCCAACAAATGATATTACCTGGAAGATGGCAAAATGTCGACCAGCTCGCGAACCAAGGAGTAGCCAATAGCTAAGTAGTTGGCATGTTCGTCACGGGTGAGCACCTCGTTGCGCTCCCTCCACGCAGCATCATCTGCCCGCTCGGGGGTAGCGACGGCAGTCGACTGGGCTGCTTCTGCTGGCTCGGGGGTGAAGACAGCGGGTAGCGGGGTTGCCGATTCGTTCTGGTCCGACGAGACTTCTGGTTTGGTGGGGGTGGGTGTTAGAACCGACGATCCCTGCTGATTAAAAAAAGTAACACGACAATTAGCCAATCGCAATGTAGCTTATTTGCAAAGAATTGAGATGGTTTCTTGAACAAATAGAAATAGTCATTACGTCGATAAGATCGCTCTTTTAAACTCTGAAGACCTTGTTGTGTTTTCCATTTATGGATAGACATTTTAATTCAATATAGGAGGTCAGGTGTGACGTTGTGGACAGCGTGACTAACAACGCAAGTGATCGTGAGTTCAATCCTGGTCGAAACCTATAGAAGTTGTCGACCGAGAGGTGATCTTATCCCTTGCATTCTTTGAAACTGTACCTTTATAAACCTGACAAAATTTTAAAATCGTTTTCCTAACATTTAAAAAAAATGTATGCTGAATAAGCAATCACAATTTAATTTATATAATTACGGATACCAAGTAACACTGATGACTCATAAAAAACGTAAATTTGCCTTCAAATCATAAAAAAAAATGGTTTCGCTGTTAATGTAGGATATGTTCGTGCCCTTCCCAATTAGATTTGATTCCATTCCACAACATAAAACAGAGTAGTCGAACATAACCAAAATGCTTGCCAACTAACGATCCAACAGGCCAAATGAAAAATAAATATACAGAACTCATTTTAACAACCTAACTGTTCAGAGGAATCAAGGTTGATCCTTCAAGTCGCAAGTCTCGATCGATCACTAAACTTTTCTTTTGATACGACTGCCTCGTGTCAAGTGACGAAAAACATGAAATCGGGTACTCGAGTAAGATTAACGAAGGCTAACATTTGAATAGCGATTAGCGCCATGTGCGAAATACTTTTCGGCATACTCTTACTTTAGAGACTTTATGCCTACTACCTATTCATTAGCCACAGTCCAACAACTGTGGAACGAGTAAAAAATAGTTGCGAAATAATTCATGAAACTACGTCTAAAAATTCAGGTTGAGTACGGTACAGTAATGTGCAAAAAAAAACACCATTTCCAATTAAAAAAAAATGTTTTCTATACATCTATTCAAAGATTTCAACAAATGCAACAATATGTTTCTGCATAACTGCTATTAAAATTGTTCATCCTTCAAAAACTGAGTTTCTTTGTGTTTCCAGACATAATTAGTCTGAACGCATTGTAAAAATATTTTACAGAGCAACAAGTTCACAAAAAAATTTCACATACAATCGATAATGCAGCACCATTCTTCTAACTACAGATTCACGTTAATAAAACAACCTAATCAGCAAACAAAACGAAACCGACCTTCAATATTTTACGGAAGAAATCCATCCCGGTACAACGGCAATGACATCGCCCAACCACCAAACGAAGAAGAAAAAACACCAATTCGCGCGCCTAACGACACAATACAAATTGACCGACCGAAAAACCTCCGGGGGACGAAAAAAAAAAAATTCCGGCAAATGTCACCCGAAATAAAAAAAATCTAAAAAAAATAGGAAAAGCAAATGCGAAGCGCCGACAAAAGTTCCGCACGTAACCTTGCAAGTTGGGAAACTGATAATTCAATTCGGTCGAACGGTCGAACGGCGGCGACAGCAGCGCATCTAGCACTGCCGAAACGATCAGGGTTGTAGTCGAAATACAGTGTGCAGCGTTGGAACCGAGCCCGAAAACTTTCTTCTATCGAACCCGAGAGCCAACACACGAAAACACCCCGAAATAGACGCCGACGCCGGGCTCTGCAATTTCACGGTGCCCAGTTTTTATGCGTGGTACAACCGGGCTTGGACAGACCGTTGGTAGGAGGCCAGAAATTAGAAAAAATGCCGGGGAGGCATCGTCGACAACAAAGGCGCCACATTAATGCTATCACGTTTGGCAATGGAGCCGAGGAAACTATGGCGAAATTGTGGTATTTTTCAATTGGCAGGCACAGGCCTGTCAGGCGAATCGAAAGCTTTATCCCACTGCTGGGGCAGCGATTGGTTAACGTGTTTTGATCCGCATATTCCTAAAATCGCAACAATAGCCTCGAGTGAAATATCGCCACTAGCAACATGCGCAACTGAAATTAAATCGTGCTTTAATTGACTGTGTAGGCCAATTGGTACCATCAGACAGTTGTTTAAACTTTTTATAAATAGGAAGAGAAATATATCCCGTCGGGTTCATCCTCCTTGGTTACACATCACGTGGTAACATGTCCACAAAAAGCCTGGCATCAGACTTAAATATATTTCGCCATTCGCAAAAGCTACCGCAAATAACTAAATATATTTCTAAGTCCAAGAAGGCGAAGAAAGCGTCACAGCCGAAAGCTCGTGTATTTGTTTCCTCTGTATCTGACGGGTTAAAAGTGTCTCACTATCGGACTTTAAATCGCTGATTTTATTTACGTTTAATCAGTTTTTCTCAATTGCATATATTTCATAGTGAAGCAACAACAATACAGTTTTGTCTTCTATGTCTCATCACAATGACCCAAGATCAAATGTTGATAATATAAAAATCTACAAATTATATTCATTCATACCCATTCATTTCGTTGACAATAAAAAATTAAAAACATGAAAATTTAAATATATATATATATATATTGTTACATTAAATATGAAAAATTGTCAGGTTAAAATTTTGTCAAAGTATAAGTTTACATTTGATGCGTTAAAAATTGCTATGAATATTTGAAAAAAAAAAATTAAAATACAGAAACCAACAAGAGAATTAACAGTAATTTATTTTTGTATCGCTATGGTTGACCGCAAGTATTGAATTGAACCTGGCCCACCATCCACCCACTAATCTACCCACCGACTCTGCACCAGCAGTGCTGGTAACTGGAAATGTGAGTAACTCGACAGAAATGCCAACGTGATCTCAACATCGAGCCAAGATTCAGTTGCGAGCAACCAGACCGGACGGGTCGGTGCTCCCCGGGAATGAAAAAATATGGAAAACGCCCCGGCAACAGCTGAAACCCACCGTGTTAGGACGCCAGCCAAATGGCATTGACATTCAAAAAATAGCCCGCTCCCCTGATCAGTCTAGCGAAAAGGGGGTCCCGCCATTCTGGTTAGACTGGGCGTTCCACACAGATTTCGACACGGATATATCGGAATCAACTGGGAACCGGAATCTGCAGTCGGCAATTTGTGCTGGTGGACAGGATGTCAAAAACATAGCCATCACTGATCTCGCAAAATAATCAAATAAATTATTAAAAAACGAAATGAAAAAATTGCTAATGAAAGCATTCGTAAGCTATTATTATTCCCCTGGATCAAAATAGAACACAACGCAAAATGATCCATCGTGTAAACATTGCTCGCCTACAAATCTACAATGAACTCAATTGCAAAAAATTGGTACATCAAATAATCGAACTACATAAAAGTTAGATATGTCGAAATTTGGGTTGGAATTTTTTTTTTCGAGACGAGAGTCTCGGGAAATTGGAATTCACAATCGCCACGATCAGCCAAGCCTGATTTAAGCCTCATTTCATGTATAGCTCCACGAAACATTCCAAAAAATCTCCAGCGTGCCAATTTAAGATGAGGCACCGCATAAGCACATCGAGCCTTCCAAACAAAATGACATGCAATTATTTACTTGGAGCCAACCATCAAATAATCGAGCGTGTATACCAGGCTTCAGACTACACCTAAGACTCGATCCTTCTAAGGTGGACTGTAGATAGTTGGTTAAAACTGTTATGTAGCCATTTGTTTGAGGTGGGTTCTTAGAAAGAATCCCATTGATTAACAGTGAAAGAAGATACTCATGGCCGTGAAAACTGGCCTCGACTCTGTTGACCCCCCAGTCTCGTAAATCACGATTCTGATCTCCGCATGCCAGAGGAAACTCTCCTAAATTTGGAAGATGAAGAAAACGGACCGAAATGATAACAACGTGTTAACAATGGCGAGAACGCACGTACCCATTCCAAGACCACCAATTATAGTCTTGGGTTTGGTGGTGGAAACAAAAGGACGGCGCCGGACGACCGACCCACTTTGAATAGAGAACTTGAACGCAATAAAAACAAACGCCACGCCTGTTAAGGAAAGGCCTGCCGTGTCCAGGTACACCTGCAACTACCGTGTTACTCTGCTTTCGTGGTTGCTGCCACCCCCCTTTTGAGGGGTGCAGTGTGGGTGGGATATGCATTTCCATTAGGCGCTCGTTCTTTGCTTATTTTTTTTTAACGAAGTGGGGAACGAAAAAATATATTGGCTAATCCTCGCATAAACAATTGCCAAAGTTTTGGAAAACTTAAAAATGTGACAATTAAAGTAAGACATGTTTGCTCGTGAATTTTTTTTTAAAACAACTAAAATCATATCAACATATATTTAGGTAGATAGCTGATTAGACAAAAAGTCCCTCAGTTATTAAATTTTTTTGAAAAAAAAATGTGATATCTTCAAATAAGTTTTTGTGAAAGACACGAAAAAAAATCGGGATACTATTTACTTATTCAAATAATAAAGATAATAAATCGTAGCTAACAAAAATATACCGAGGCATAAATAAGAGCTAAGAAAATGAACTCAACAATTTTTTAAGTAAAAAAATCCCACCAGCGCCATCGTCACGTCAGTCAGTTACAAACAACTATTCATTAAAGAGCATTGAGCGAACCCATAAAAGAATCGAACCCACCACCTTTCGATCCATAGAAAATATCCATTAGACCGAAATGAAACGAATTTTAGGGTCGTACGAACTTGTATCGCTATTTTTAAAAAAGAACGAATTTACCTTGCCCCGCCAACAGGTGACTCCATTTATTCACTAATGGCGTAACTGATGTTAGACTAGACAAGCAAACAGTAGAAGGAAGCCGTACACACAATTATTGAACCTAATCGGACAACAATTGAGCAATACGGCTCCCAACTTCCGCCATGCCACAATTTGTGCGGCCCCCGTGGTACAGTGGCTATAATCATAGACTACAAAACGGGTGGTCCCGGGTTCGATTCCCGG
>JAUJYS010003442.1:0-13090 GCA_033995665.1 Melogona broelemanni | reverse complement strand
TTCCCTTCCCTGCCCCTCGCACATCTCCATAGAGACATGAGGGTGCAGTAATCCTGTAGTGCACTAGGCACTACGGTTGTTTATAAAAAAAAACATATCGATTTACCTACTACAATTCCACAACCACAGAGTCTCATTCAATTTACGAAAAAATTGTAAATAATAACCGACAACCACACATGTTAACAAAATCGCTACAAGAAACTTTAACCGGTGTTTTGTGTACATCCCCAACGAATGCTGTAAAGTAAATACGTATGCATATCATACAAAGATTAAACAAATTCCCCCAAAGTTGAAAATCAACCTAATCAATAAGATGTTAATCATTTGAGAGTTTTGAAAAGCATTCGATCGAGATTTTAGTGCAATTTGCATTCATTGCAAATCTTTTAAAAAATGGACACGCTGTTTTAATATTATTCGAATGTGAATTTAAACAGAGTTTCCATTCTATTGCGAATGGGCGCGTTTCATTTTCCATTACCCAGCACGAGCCCAACGGGGAAAGGCGCGACGCGACGCCCGCATGTGCGGAACGCGACAGCAACAACGTTACACAAACACACGTCTGCGCAACGAGCGGCCGCCGCATGGCCACGCCCCTGGTTGCGGCTTGTCGGATCGATTGGCCCAAGCCCGGCCCCCTCGTCGCCCTGATTGGCGAGACGCCCGGGGGATGATGGTTGGGGTAGGGTGGTAGTGGTGTTGCGGAGGGAGGAGGGTTGGGGTGAACACGCCGCGATTACACGTTTTTGACGCGCGTAAAATATCAGCGCGCGCCACGGCTAGCGCGAAACGAGAGATTCGTAATACAAAGGTGCGCTTGCTCTCTCTCCCACCCGCTCAAGCCGCACCGCCTCACGGCCAATACTACACTTAACCAACGCAACGCGCAGGCCAGCGCCACCTATCCACCATACCTGGCACCTGAACACCTCGTAATAGACAACCGTGTACCGGCGCAACTCTCGACCGTGTGAAACTTCTCTATGGCGACCGATGAGGAGTCATTCATCGAGCGTTTCCGCCAGTAGAAACCACGCGTACCAGAGTCATCAATACGAAAGCTTCCGCAGAAATAACACCCGGGGTTCCCTATTTGGAGGTGGTGGAGGCGTGATTATTGCCACGCAATTTTCTTTTCGGGGATAGGAAAATAGTAGCACTTGCACAGTCAACACTTTTTTTTTTACTGCGCAAGTGATTTTTGTACCGGAAGTCATCCGGTGTGACTTTTGGAAGGCGTTTGACCGCAGACGTGAGACAAACCTGTCTAGAATTGTGATTTGAGTCGATTGTTGGCTCAACCAAACTGCTCGATAAACTAGACGGCAAGATACGACCGTGAAGCCAGGTTGTGACCATGAGGTTGCACACCATCTCTGGGTAAAAATAACCCGACCATGATCGACGATTCCTGAGAGGCGAGGATGATCTCCGCCGATGATCGCTTGACGGTGGACATGGACACACACCACCAAAGTGCGGGCGCCGCGCGACGTCACCGTGTCACACAGGCTCGCGACGACGCACAGCTGTTAATCACCGCCAATGGCGTCGATAGTGACGTCAACAGCTGTTGATCGTCGTCGTCATCGTCGTGGTTGACGATCACCGCGGTCGCGTTTAGGTGAATGCTATATATATTTTTTTCGGTAAAGAAAAAAAGTGTACCAATAACACAGCTGGCACCGCAAGATGGCGGTGACACGGCGATAAAAAGCGATTCCTTGTCGCGTTGATAGGCCTAATTGAAAACGGTCATCGCTGCACTTAGACGAGAGGCTCTACGTAGACATCGTCGTCGACGACGCAGAAATGACGTCAGGCGTGTCAACGGTATAGCGCACGCAAACACGTTGACAGAGTGCTAATTATTTTAAGAGAATATTGTGTGTATATGAAAGGCTTATTTTTCATTTGTTGCACTTTCTATCAAATCTAATTTATTTACATGAACACTACGGGAAAAAAAAGACTAAACTCGCCAACAAAGTTTCTATTAATTTCACAAACTTTTTGTGAACGGGAGAAAAAGTTCCGCTGCAACCGACAACAGATTAAACGGATTTTCCACGAGGTTCTTTCGGAACCGGTACACTTGTATCTACGGTAATCCGAGAGATAAGAGACCGCGTCGCGCGCTAGAAGCGGGCGGCGAGACACGCGCGCCAACGCCGCGTACAAATCTAGAGAATCCTCGATCGACGGGGTACCGTGTGTGGTGGACGAAGAAAGTGCGCATTCGCCGCGAGAGGACCTCCCGTCCCACCGCGTGTTTCCCTTCCCGCGCGCGATGACGATGAACGGTCGCCTGATGGACGCACCACCCTACTCCATGGCGGCGGCGGCCGCCAACCGCTTCGGCCGCCCGGTGCCGACCATCTACGGCACCGTGTACGTCGGCACCCACGGTATGCATCCGGCCTCCCTGCAGGCCGCCGTCGAGGTGTCCCACGCGCTCGGCTACTCACCGCACCACGCTCTGGCCGTAGCGGCTGCGGCGGCAGCAGCCGCAGCCGGAGGAGGTGGTGGCGGCGGTGGCGGTAACGGCACGCCGTTCACTATTGACGGACTGATGGCCGCAGGTCGCCACCACCAGCACCAACTGCATCAGCAGCAGCAACAGTTGGCGGCGGCCGCAGCTGCCGCCGCGTCCGGCAACGGCAACTTGGTTCCGGTCCGGCCGCAGGTGCTGTCGGCCGAGTCGTACGCCCACCACCAGCTCAGCGGTGACCATCACCACCATCATCATCACCATCATCACCAGTTGGACAAGAGTGGACGGTCGCCGCATTACCCCGTCAACGGTTCGTCACATGTGGTGTCGCGGAGTGATAAGAAAGGTGAGTGTCGCCGCGGTAATTTGGCGCCCACTTAAAGAGAAACGGTTTTCTATTATTTACGGTCGGTGTGTTGATTCGTATGGTATATGTGTTTGTGGGTGGGAGAAGACGGAGGGGAGTGTCAATTATTGTGTGTCTTGTAGTGTCAAATCTCGTGTAAAGACGGAAAGGGCCCCAATGAGTGTGCAATTGAAGATTCATTTTTCCGATGGTGTGGATGCAATTGGTTGGCTAAAGAATCAAATGCCTCAAATTCTGGTGGACCTTTTTGGCAATCAATACAATGTTTGCAGTTTTTTTTTTGGTCGGTGTTTTGCTGCTGTGTTTAGAATGGTCTTCGTGATGGAAAGTTGTTCATTGGTTTCGTAACATAATGATTCCACAATGACAATACAATAAAATAATTTTATAGCTAGCTATACATTTCTTTAATTCACAAAAACGAACATTCATGAGATGGAATTAATATCAACTATATAGAACTAACGAGCATTGATTTCATTAGCATCAGATAAGAGATCTTATTGACGTCAACTTTGTGGCAAATTGGCTTGAAATATCGCCATTATAAATTTAACCATAGTACGTTCCCCCACGTCCCCATAGGCCATATAGCGCGTCTCGCCTCAGGTCAGTTAGCTGAAAAACGGACTGGTGCTACAACGGTTCCGGGTTCGATTTTCGGTGCGAACTCTCGTTCGTTCGAGTTACGTACCTTCAAATCGCCCAGAAACATAATGGGCATATTTCAATCGGAATGCGAATTGTTTGATTGTAATGAGGAAAAAATATCCATGATTGTCTTCGGTCACCTCTACGAGATTAATGTATGCGCATAAATTATGAGTGAAAAATATAAATCATCTTGCCCTGTTCAAACGGACCACAAACGGGTCTTCTGTACAGATAATTCGATCCAAGCTAGTGGTTAGACTTTTTTTTTTCTTCCTTCGACTAAATAATTTATATATTGAAATTTCGAGAAGTGGGGTTAATTCGTCCAGCATTGGCTCAGAGATTAAATCTCCAGACCGTATATTTCAATCATATTTTTTTTTTCCTTCACAATTTTCAAACAAGCCTCGGGTATATATTATCAGAGGCGCTCCGCGTATATGCAAGAATCGCCCGAGTGCAAAGAGACACGAGGGGGGAATTACGGCTCAATTATTTTGTGAATGAAGTTATTCGTGGACCACGCGCATGCAAGCCGTCGGTTAGCCAGCCAGACCGCACATCCTTCATAGGCCGTCGGGCTAAAAACGTGAAATCAAATGGCGCACGGTGGCATGACACACCTACGTGAATTATACATTCTGTCGGTCGTGCTCATTGTCTCGATGTTAAACGGCATGAAATGACCATCTACAATTTCGCTCATCTCTTTATCCGCTAAAGGATTGCTTACTAGCTCTGAAGAAAAAAAAAATCATTGTGGTATACATGTACACAGTATATATCAACTTGACCGCCAAAATATGGAGGTGGAACTCTCAATCATGTGGTTCCAATTAGCAGCAGGGCTTAACCAGATTTTGGGTGTTGCACGGATAATTTAATAAACCTTCAAAGGTAAAATCAGCAGGAAACTATTGGAAGAGCAGCTTACCAGCGCGAATCGAACTTGTAACCGAATTGAAGGCCCCAGATATTTAAAAATTCATATGAATGGATTATGTCCATGTGCTATTGAAGTAAATTTGCGAATTCACATATATGAATCAAATAAATTTATTCGATATATTTTATAAAATAATTAAACATTAATTTAAATTGAAGTTACCGTTATACAAAGAAGTGCTTCGAGCACATTAAGAAATTTTCCAGTTTATGTCAGTTATACATTTTATCTTTTGTAAAAGTTCTAGATCAATTCCGCAAATTTTCGCGAAGTTATAGTATTTTTGGGTTGTTTGTATGTAATTATTTCAATTTAATTACAATTAAATGATTTACCATCGAACGTACAAAATGAGTAAATTTATTCCGTCCACTATCATGGATTATGATAAATTGGAGTCTAATCTGTTGGCACATCTCTTATATTTGGAAGTAAGTACTGTATTTCTACAAAAACCTTTTCAGTATATCTACAGTTTAACATTTTATGATATCCCTAAACCTGGCAATACCGGCGTTTCGAAGGTTCTTACTGTTAGCAGGCTAATAACAAATATATACATACAGGACTACTGGCTTGCCCCTCAACAATTTAATATATCAAAATATATTTGATCAATTACAATTACAATTACTGCAAAATATTTCATGACTGCAAACATGAGCTTTAACAGTAGATAATGTCAAATTCAGTTAGTTACACAAAATTGCACAAGTTCAAAAATTCAATGAAAATAACGGAAGTGTAATCAAACACTTGAACCACGGACCGCCATATAAGGACACACACCTATAATGTCGCAGGTACTTAGACGTCACAGCTTCCAATGCAGCAGGCCCCCCACACACATAAAATGTATTCTATAGATCAAGTGGGACCCTCGTTACCTCTCTGGCTAGCCCCTTGGGTCCCATAAAGGAAAACTGACGTGCCCTGATGCGCATTCTCGATGGTTTCGCTATTATGTGGTTCTGTAAACCCCTCCCCCTACCCCCACTTTTCCCTATAGTGCATCCAGACGTACATAATATTTCAGGCATAAAAATACAAGCGTAGATAGATGACAGTAAACGAGGTTGACATAGGGCTTTGTTCTGATGCATATTTTTACGTCACTCTGCCTGTCGAAAATAAAATCATCAAACCATTAAAACTGCTTATCAAGAAAATTAATAAAGGAACATATCTTACGTTGTAAACATTATGTCCAATTCCAATCCGAACGCTGAGCGAATGACCCTGCAGTGTGGTATCGAAGTGAATTTTAATTTATGCGGAAAATCGAACGTGACCGTATCGATTACCAAAATTAGCTTATTATTTCTTCTTGTTGACGTTGGACTACTTAAAATTGAATTTACGAGGTCGTTAATTTTAAATACGATCAACAGATTTTATGTCTGGATCGCAATTTCTAATTTTTGGTTATGGTGGTCGTGTTCAAGGTTACCACGCAGAGCGTTGTGGGCTATGACGCCTATCCGCCAGCATTACGCCTCGCCTCACGAGTTAAATCATAAAGCGTAACGCGACATATTGATAACCTCGAGCTCGAAGCTTGCCGGAATACGACAATTATCCTGCATGATATCCTCGTGGATGATGCTTACGTGGACTTCTGATTACTGTGACCAGCAAAACACTTTTTTAAATTGAACAGAATGATAGGATAGTAAAGTTGGCATGACGAATTATGCGGATAAATATTTGAGGATAGCTGATTGATGTACGATTTCAAGTATGATACAATTTATTTATTTATTTTTGTGTTTCTACTCGTTTATATTGCAGATTAGACAGATTTAATGGTTTAATTGTATTTTTAGACCTACGAAAATTAATATTTGCAAAATGAAAAAAAAAAATTATTTACACGCCACACCGGTATTTTAATAACGCCACGCTTAACTTTGAAATATCATAAAAATTTGAACCTAATTTGGCAATATTAAATAAAAACCGAAAATGAAAAATAAATGACAGATAAAAGCTCATCCTATAAAGTTCTTTCAAGGCCTAAGAGCACATTATAAAACGTTGAATTAAAAAAAATAGAAAATAATATACAGCACCAATTTATACTAAATAATATTTCGTCAACGGTAAAATCTTGTTTCGTCGTTAACTGAAACATTGGAAAAAATGCTAATAGTATTGTCGGGCGCAATTAATTATAATTTTTCATTCAGGAAACATTCAATAACATCTCGGGGACGTTGTCAATTAAGATCAGGTGAGGATAAGACAAACTCAACCGCAAACATGCATGCCATGCGCATACACAGGCACACAACAAGTTACACACGTTTTAATGGAATGTTTTTAAGCAGTCTGCGCACGCCTTTCAGTTTGTATTTCTTAATCGAGACCAGAGCAACCTTAAGTATAGGGTGAACGAGATAATAAGTAGTTACAAGACGTAACAGCTATCGAACGTCCGAGGGAAGGGCGGCGCGTAAGCTAGCACCGTTTTAAAAAAAAAAAATCAGGATACAGACACACTGTCTGCGCATACAAAGTGTGGAGAACGCAATACTACTAGCCAACCGATAAAGGCAACCGATACACAAATATTGAATTTGGTTCTGATTGACAAAATTGGCTGGTAATTTGGATGAGGTTTAAATTGGCTGGTATTATTGGTCGATCAACAGTTTTCAAAACAAACATTCTGTTAGGCAGCGATACATGACTCATGTAATAATGATACAGAGCTATATTTACCCCTCCCCTTCTTCTCAATTTAATAAGGCAGTAGAATAAATCATTTGTTTCGGTTTCTAAGCGATTCTTTAGTAAATTTTCAACCTAAGATACAAATCCCATGGTCATCGGGTCACGTTTCAAAAATTTAAAAATAAAATAAAATGCTGTTTTTAATCTTATATAGGTACATACCTATAGAGCGCGAATTGTAAACACATAATTACCAGGTATGTGCACGGGGTCTTAGATAATACTTTTTGGATTTAATCAGCCATTTGTGTGCTCAAGAGCCTTTCAAATTTACTTAATTAATTTCAAGTGATTCAATCGAACCAGTCGACCTGCTGCACCGATATACAAGGTTTAATAATGGCCGCGAAGCCAACACCGTAATGTCATTTATTTCACCAAAACCTACAAGCTCACTCAATGTATCAAACCGGGGCAGGATTTTTGCGAACGATTAATTCGATGCTCTGTCCGCGTTTACAGTCGACACATTTGTTGTCATTAGCGGCATTGTCATAGGTGTCATCTGTGTGGCGTTGTTCGAAACGCGCCTGGTGATGAGCGAAAAGCTCTTGGGACCGCAGCATGCGCGCTAGCGGCCCCTACTGAGTGAATATCCACCTGAGGCCCCCTAAATGATTACATGAAATTACATAAAATGATTACATCATTTTGTGGATTAATTTGATATTTTTAAAACTAATTAAACGATTTGACTTCCGTGCTCACAAAATAGACTATCGAAGCGAAGTAACATAGTATTAAACCGGATCGATACTGATCGACATTACCATTTGAACATGAAAATTAAATTCTCTAAAGTTCGGAAATCAGCAAAAAAGTATGCCGCCTAAGGTGCCCCGATTTCCCGATGAACTGCACACGCTTTCGGTGTGTCGACGCGCACGATTCATTGAAGCCAAGGTCTTGTGAGTAGTTAAACCACAGTTGTCACATCACCGCGAGCGCACATATGGTTTGGCGTCAATGTGGGCAATTTTTTTCTCAACTGAAACAATCAATGGAGGGCGTTATAATAATAGCTATCCATCATAGCTCATTCAAATCTGAAATTTAAGCCAAACTTATCCTTGTAGATGATGATGCTATAGCCTGTTATTAAAACAACATTGATTCCAAATGTTGCCGCTGGTGGTATATCGCATAAGGAGAAACTAAAACTCTGTGGCCGTCAGATGACACCACATTCTTAGCTACGAACGAATCGCATTAAATCCTTCGCGATTTCCATTATCGCTGAATGGCGCTGTAACTAGCTAATTGCCTGGGGTAACCTATATCAGCAATATTAAGCTTTAACTGCTGCTATACCGTTTCAGTTATGGGTGCTCTCGTATACGTCCGATTTTGCGCCATCTATCGATGAAGCTCAGCGCCCCCTTCAAGCAGCCAATACCGACCATCGCGAACTACTGCTGCACGTCAAATCAGCGCGCCGTTTTAATAATTACGCGCCGCAGTGTCGCACGTACTTCTTGAACACGCCCCGTAAAAGTAATTACACTGTCGACAATTTCATGACAAATGAAATGGCGGGGTCACACGTAGTCGGCAAACAATACATTCGCACTTTTCTATCTCTCTCTCTCGCTCTTGCTCGGATATCTTAATTAATTAAGACTGTGGAGCCTTTTATGCATACGCGTAGGCTTTTTCCGCATTGCAACTTTGGTTGGAGAAGAGGTGGGTGGATAGATGGGGAACGACTGGCAAAAGGTAGGATTTTTCTGCGTTTAGACGAGACGAAAGACGAGAGAGAGCTGGTTGTATATATGCAAGAGAGATAACGGTGCCCTCTGCCATCTCCCAAAGCCGTCGCCCGAATTACATATTTTGCATAATACTACCATCAAGCTAATTATATAATATCATCACATCAGCCAACACGGACTTACATTATAATAATGCGAGTGTTAGGTGGGGGTGGGAGGAGGAGAGGGGAGGATGGGTGCAATGGAGACTGCTGGCGCTGGGCTGGATGGCACGAGATACTAGTATAATACTAGCGTATGAACGGGGGAGGGGGGGCGGGGACGTCGTCGTCTTTCGCCAGAGACAAGCGTGGCATTAATTGTTTACCCAATTCTTTTTGTATACACGCGAAATAATAAGCGAACTTAATTAATAAAATGTCAGAGCCCGTCTGCTCCATATAGACCGAGGTAACGAACGGTCTTCCGCCGTATTTCTATTTTATAAAACGCGTCCCGTATTTTGGGGGCGGCGGGTCCAGAACGAAACGTTTTGGAGGATGTGTGTCACTGCGGAATTTTAATTTGTATCGTCTGTATATCCGAGTATGCTTGCGTATGCCGCCAACACGTGAAACAAAAAGCAATCTTCTACAAGGATAAGCATACGAAATTACTTCATCGTTACTCTGTTTAATTGTTGACATTTGACGAACCATGTCATTTAAAATTAAAAAAAAAAATTCGTACTCAGTGTAACCAGATCAATCACAAATTATGTCATAACAAACATACTCGAAATGTATGACACTTTATTTGAATATTGGATATTTGGCTAAATATTCCATGTGACTGGCTATAATGCCAGTAACGTTGAGATTAGCAGTGTCGTTTGCAAATTAAAAAAAAGTAACAATTGAACATTATGAGACATGAATTTTCTCAAAAGCTTTTAAATTTTAATGAATATTTAAAAATTTTGATTATTATATTTCGTTCGTAAAGATAATTTAAAACGAATATTTTAATTAAGTTTTTAGTTTCTATTGCCGGACATGAATTTGCTTTACATCATTTTAAAAATTACTTCTGAATTTCGTGCGTAAAGAGAATTTAAAACGAATATTTTAATTAAGTTTTTAGTTTCTATGGCCGGACATGAATTTGCTTGGCATAATTTTTTAAATTAAAATCTTGATGAAATTGAATTTAAATTTAAATTTGCCAATTTCGCATTAAGAGAAATAGCAGGACATAAACCATTGTTCATTTGTCGGATGGATAATCGATTATCGCTTATTGAGAGGGTTAGTGAATAGTGACTTTTCTGGGGTTTTTATTCTGCTTTTCGAATGTACGAGAGGCGCTAAGCTGGATACAGACTCTCGTTCGTCAATATAATATGGCTCCAAATACAATATGGTTAAAAAAAATCGATTTTGTAAAATTAACTGAAATTTTAAAAAATCGATTTTGTAAAATTAACTGAAATTTGTACTGCTCGTTAACAAAAAAAAAAATAAGGTGGATTCTTTTTTCTGACTAGTCATTCGAGTGCAGCCACCTGAACAAATTTTCTCATTTCGCAGGGGGAAGACTTCCTTATCTCCACCCCACCATTGCTCGCACAATTCACGACACATCTGGTTCACGTTAATAATTGTTTAATAAATTAATTGCCATCCATGCCGGGAAACAAATGACCTCAGAGCACAACATGCCATTCTGGGTCGGACTGACGTAAAACAAAAATGCTCGTAAATAATTAAATTTCAACCAGTCGGGGATTCGAACTAAGAAACCCGGGTACGAATCGAATTTCTATTTACGATCGACCGTCTGATGTGAACGGGTTATAGGAGGCTGTGTGGTGGCCTAATCCAAAATGAAAAGAGCCAAAAGCTGTAATGCGAGCGAGACTGTATCGCATCAGCACTATTCCGTTCGCAAATGCGTATACGTGTATACCCTGTATGTGCGCGGGGAAAAGCCTTTGGGGAAATTAAACGCGCTAATGTTAATTTACACGTCCTGCACTGCTAATTTACACGTCCAATTGCTTGCAAACGACTCATTACAGGCGAATAATTCGCGGTTGGGATTAGGCAGAAAAATCAGTCCTCCCATAAATCTGCGTTGCGCTTTCGCAGCATCTCCTTGTGCGTGTCTCTATGCAAAGCCTAGAGCGTGAAAGCGCCAACCCCTGAAGCGCTTTCACACTGCAACGTTTTAAAACACGTGCAGAAAGAAACGGCGCAGCACCGCTAACATGCATTTCAATGGTAGTTAGACAATGTAAGAGCTGGACTAAGGTGTTGTCACTATTGAATTTCCATTGAATCGCATGTAACATCTACTGCACACTTCACTGCGTGCACACTGTACATTATGCACGAATATACGAGTTGTGACTAAACAGGCATATCCTCTTTATGGGCCTCTAATACGGGGAAACCGTCCCTCGCTCCTCGCACTTTTTGACAGGCTGCTAGTTGATTCACGTGCATTAATTAAAGATAAGAGCTCTATATAGGGCGAAACGAGCGCCAGCTGCGAATGGCGTTCATGCGCCGGCCAAACTGACCAGCACATATAGACAGAAATATAGATGTTTATAACGAGTTGGCTAGAGTTGAATACACACACGATGTCAGGCGGTGAAACAGCCATATATTCCCGTATATACAGATTGAACCATTTACTAAAGTGAACCAAATGCTTATTTTTGCTAACGCGCTACAGAAAATGTTCCATGTTTTCGCTCAATATGAAGGTGCGTGTAGCTCTAGCTCTAGGAAACCACACTGAAATCGGTCACTGGTCCAGGATTTATAAAAATATATTTGTTTCTTTTTATCAAGTGTGAAAAGACCAATTCTAATTTTTAGTGTGGTATAATTTTAGTGTTTTGTTGACATAATAAAATCTGTAATATAGTCAGTTGCCATCAGCAAAGTAAAAATTTGGAAATAAAACATTAAATCAAATTTATTTTGGCGGGCGCAAAAAAATGATAAGCAAGTCTAATTTGACGAACTCAAGTAAGAAAAAAATAAGGCACAAGAAACAATGTTTTCGAGGTGTTTTTTTTTTAGATTGAAAACGTTAAAAAAATTGCGATTGACATAAAAATGAAGTCCTAAAAATAAAGTATATAAAAAACATATATCCATATTTTCTATACTTCATTTTTAACTTCCGATGAACATTCGTAGCTGTTTATTTTGGTTCAAGTCCTTTTTTTTTTTTTGACAGTTCAAAAATGACTAAATTAAATTGAAGGCAATTTAAATGTCTATCTACAAACACGAAAAACTAGATAAAACCAGCTTAACTCTATTATCAATTTAATATCACATTAGATCGATTCCATTAAGTTTACTCATTTCAATCCGCCATGGTTTGAGTACAATTTTGTGCACTATGTATTCGTATCTCACGGCAACCTGGGGATGCAACTCGGTTCTCTTTGGCACGCAAAGAGAGCTAGGGAGGGAACCGAAGGCAGCCGTAAACCCTCGCGCAGGCGAAGAGTCGGGCGATGGCTCACTTGCACGCGCTCTGCGTGAGGAAACAAAATGCATTCGTAATTAGCGTTTAAATTACGGTGCATGACTCAATTAAAGGTGGACGTACAAGTATCGAGGGAAAAGATATGGAGGCGCGAAGAATCGATTCCAACACCGCAGGAAGCGCTAGCTATTTGAAGCGACGGCCAGGCACGCCATCTAGTGAGTGGTGAGTGCAACAAATAAGTGGTGTACGTTGGATATATCGCGCTGAGGTGGGAAAATTCGCCTAACCTGCACCGCCTGCTCATCTCGCTGCAACCAAGCGAAAGGAATGTCGAAGTAGTAGTAATATACCTGTACGTGTAAAACATCAGCTACGAAAATTTAAAAAATGGGAAGCAAATGTTGCCTTTGTTGTCAATATGTGTACATACGACAGAGTCGTCCTATTCAGTGTGCGTTACTCATGCAAACAAAACACAAGCGCATATATCTCGAAAGATTCGTATGAAACGCCAGCTATAATAATATGGCAATCTTACATGTTAAATAATTAGCGAAGAATTTTAATTACCAGCTTATTTATGACTGGGCAGTAGTAAATTACTTGTTACTCATTACACTCAAATCATAAAAATGATCTTTGTATAATATAATTAAAACGCAGGACCGTGCGGGATG
>JAUJYS010003441.1:0-13096 GCA_033995665.1 Melogona broelemanni | reverse complement strand
AAATCAATCGCCGAACTGAGACGAGCAAAACGATGAACGAGATTGTGTGTAAGCACAAAATGTTAAATTCGCGTTTTCCAATTTTGTTTTCCAAAAGCAAAATTGTATTTTATTATTTTTAAGTTTTTACGCACTACCAGCTTTTCACACCTGCGCTGCGCGGTATCGCCGTTGAACAGCCGACGCTGTCACACGTGCCTATTGTGTTTCCAGGAGGCTTGGGAATGAAAAGCTGTTCTCGACACCACGCATTTCCGAACTTCGCGTACCTTCATTTTTTTATCAAATAGTTTTCATGATCTCGGAAAGTCTTAAGGAAATTGCATTATGAGGAAATGCATAAATATACGAGTATACGGGTAGAAGTATGTACGGTATACCGGTATACCGCATACATATTATAATAATAATATAAAACTTTATTCCCGTGAATTTGTCGCGGCAACCTAGCGTCGGTATTTGAATACGTTAATTTAATGGTTCGCTGCCAAATTTGCTTTCCAACGAGACGCGTACAAAAAAAAAGTCAAAAGAAACGAAAGGCATATGAGCGCACATTCCTAGAACGATCGAAGGTACTTTTTTTCACGGTAGTCTGGTTGATGCAACCACCCTTGACGGTATAATATGATTATATCAGTATTGAAGTACATGTGCATGTATTTCCGACGAATTTGATGTAGCAGTTGTTGATATTTATTTTTTGCCAATTATTGGTTTTTTATTAGTGGAGCGAAGGGATCAAATAGGTAATGAAATTATGCCTTATTGTGACATTTTTTTTTGGTAACATTTGAATAAACAATATTAGAGTTTGCCTAAATCAAATACAGGAGTACATTATGATTGAATGAATTACTTTTGCAAATTTGCACTTATCCAATTGGGTGACAAGAAAATTGAACTTTCTTACAAGTAAAACCCTGCCCCTCACATATCTCTATAGAGACACGAGGGTTCAGTAATCCTGTATCTACGTTGATAAAAAAAAATTGCTCTTCATGTACAACTGATTATCAACACATGTATTAAATGTGAAATCCATGACCAACCCAGTGCTGTCTTTGTTGATTATAAATTTATTTTAAAAATCGATTTTAAAGGCATATACACCTATTTGGCGCACTTTCGGACACTTGGGCTAAATTAAGAATTTTGTAAGCTATATCTTATATACAATCTTAGCTATATCTATAGCTATAATAGCTATATCTTATAATGAAGGATTTAATATAAGCTATAGCTTATATTATATCTTATGTAAATGTAAAATTCGGGTCAATTAGTTAATGTATAAATTTTAAAAATTGACTTTCAAGGCATATAAACCTACTTTGGCATTTCGGACAACTAGAGTTGTTCTTATGGAAAGTGCCGACCCGAAGTTGGCATTCTTTTCGAAGGTTCCCTCCATTTTGTTGCAGGCCAGAACGGGCACTGCCGAAATCGGAGAGAACCGCGCATGCGCAGCGCGTGCTAACGTGAACCCGGATGTGGATGGCGTGCGCGCGCGCCTGACCGCCCGCTGCTCTCACTGATGTGCAATCTTCGTTTTTTTTCATTTCAATCTCCATTTTTGTTGCCCAGACGCAATGCCTTTTTATGAGCGGGCAGTGGGGTCCGCTGCCCAGGGTGCGGACCTCTGTGGCGGCGCTGGCGATTCACCGTTGACCAATCTAAACTGTGCTAATCAAAATTGAAATCTTGTAACGTCTTTTAACTTGTGTTTCACCTTGAATCTCGAATGAAATTGCACGTTTGCAAGAATATCCCTGGTCATAGCTGGGCAGCTTAAAAAAACGTTTATGTTTTCTAATTTAATTGTTAAATCCGATCAGCCAAAGTGGCAGGTATACCGCTAATGAATTATACATTAGAGGGCAGATACAACAAATTATTTACATTCCCTGGATGGCAACCTTCATTAAATATATGTACTGTACAATCCCAGTGTAGGATAGATGATAGTATGATAGATATTATAATCGGACGAAGCGTATTTTTTGCGCATTGTCCAGGGTGTACGGATAATCTATCGAAAGCCATGGCCAGACGACTTCTATCTCTCTTTCGCTAACCTAATCGAACTGCGACGCCGGTTCAACCCCATCCTATTTGGTATGGTTTTTTTTCGTCCTCTCTGTATCTTTCTTTCGCTCGATCTCTCCCTACTCTCCCCCACCCCCGTTCATCCCCACCCCCCCATTCTCCCCGTCTCGTCTTTGTTACTCTTCTGCACGCGCCACACACAACACAAGCACACACAAAAAGCAACCAGACTCTTGGTTTCGATTTTTCTCTCAGGCACCGCGTGTGCGTGGTGTGTATGTGCTCGACATCTTTATTTCGGCGTTAGGCCTTTTGTTGTTGTCTCCGTTAGGTGGCGCAGGCACCGGTATATACGTGTCTTCCCTTACGTCCTATTGGAGGACGTTCACCCGTTTTGCCACTCGGATATAATATATCAATTCAATAGCGAATCCTGACAGGGCCTGAATGCCATGTCGAGTAACAGCGGAATTCCAATCTTAGCAGAAAACGATGTCCGATCCAGACTAATTGGATTCCAGCGTACCAGAGTATTTGGTATGTGGATGACAAATGTCTATTAATGACACGTGTCCAGATTCCAAACGGTAGCTGCAACTGAGGATCCGATGTTCGAATTCGGTCGACAATGGATTTCGATTTCTTAGCACATTCTATTCCAATTGTTATTGGTATTTTTTTTGGGTCTGTTTTTTTCTTCTAATATTATTGTTATGGAACTAATAGTTTGGAAGTAGGAGCCGTTATATTGTCAATCGCTAATCGTAATAGTAGTCAAAGGAATCATTTATTGAGTTCTTTAAAATAAGACGACTCTCTTAGCGATATTGTTTCAGAATTGGCAGATTAATGATACGATTCAATTCAGGTAACGTTTGTTTTTCTCGTATTCATATGTTTGTGATTTGTATTCTTGTGTTTTTGAAATCCTACACAACAACAAAGATTCCATTTTTCTACAAATATCTATTTTCAAGGTCTTAAACAAATCAATCAAAATTTGTTTTCAATCACACTGTATTATAGAAAATGAGCAGCCTTTTGCCGAAACGAGTTATAAAATAAATCAATCCATGACCACAGGGAAATAAACAGCAACTTTTTACGAAAATTAACGTCGTTTTTTACCTTGTGGTCATGGATTGATTAATTGTATGACTCGTTACTAACAACGGCTGCTAAAAACACTGTCTTTTGCAGAACACAATCATTAATTAATAATTCATTGCGATAATTAAGAATTATTACTGTTTATTAGTAGTTGTTAAGGTAAATAATTACTAATTAATTACAACACATACATAAATCAAGCAAAACACACCTGTCATATTTTCCTAGTGCTTCTAACAAATAAATCTTGTTCGCCAAAATACTTATGCAATTTGTTAAGGCGCCATCCCCTGTTTTCCTTTCTCTTTTTTTTTCTTCTTCTTCCCTCGTTCAAAATCTGCAGTGCCTTCTTTGTATGCATCCGCGACATCTCATCCGCAACATCTTCATGCAGTATAAAACGGGACTTAATTTATGAATTTAGGGCGGTGATGTTTTTGCGGGAGAAGACGAACCATTCCCCCCCGACGACGGGGACGGAAAATTGAATTAGACGCGTACCATTTGCATTGAGAAATGCGACAAACGTGTAGTTACTGTATATTATACGTAATATGTGCGCGGAGTAAACGGCGGGAAACGTCTGCAACGCGTGCAGTATATATCGTGCGCCGCATTGTCTTTTAATTTCGTTCTTGATGGGAGGGCTCCGGACAAAATAAAGAGCTCCGGCTGACTGTTTGCCAGACAAGTGAAATGTGTTTTGGTCCGAAACGAGTGCTTAACCCATTTTCCACGGCTGCTTTTAAACGAGCTCGCAGCTCGGGCGAAAGCGACAAGGCTCTTCAAACTTTCTTTTTTAAAGTCATACGAAATAGCAACTGCAACTCATCGTAACCCAGTCGGTATTGCAGCACGACTCTGGTTCGATTCCCGGGGCGTGTTCTCGTTTATTTGATCCCGGGATACTGGTGAAAATGTGACCCTTTTATCTTGCATTTGATATTATAATATATTGCCAATGTAACACGAGGGGTTCACAATTTCCTACAGCGATTGAAATTTTTTTTTTTTCAAATCGGTTTTAAATTGCGATTAAAAAAACATTGATATTTTCTATGAAATTATGTAGGATGCCAGATTAATGATCATCGCATTATTCCAATCAATGAGTTTCAAGTGCCTGTTCAGTAGATTAAGCAGCTAATAGTGGGTTAGGACTTCTATGAATCCAAACGAGAGGGACGAGGTCCGGTACAGCGCCGGGAAGGAGACGAACAGAGTTTTGGCAAAACTCTCTGAATAAAACAGCAAATGAGTACCTTTAAGTGGCATAATGAAATACTAATCTACTGTTCAGGATGAACCGGCAAATTAAGCAGCGTTGAACTATGATAAATCATTTTTTTAATGTCCCAGCTTTCTGACTATGCCCACGGCGATATGAAAGGACTTGTAACCCCCATATATCCATTGGCTTGACACCGATTAGCAGGATACGAGGAAACATGCGCGCCTGCATTTGTCATTTTGTCTTTAGCAAATAAATCATCGTCACCCGTAACAATGTTTGTTGATGCTATCTAACAAATCTGTCAAGATAGAGGGGTTGTCGCCTTATTGCTTGGTTTTGCGGGGTGCGGAGATATGGTCGATTGATTTTACACGTATGGCCGTATACATATCGGGTTGAGGTGTCTCTACGCATCCGATTCATTAGAATATAAATCTGCTTTCTGTCTCTCGGATAATACGTGTGGCATTTGTGATGTTTCCGATAGCGGCTTAGTTCTTTCTCGGCACGCGAGGCTTTTTGCCATAAGGCCAAGCAGCAACGCCGGGCGGACACATCCCGCCAACAGAAAATCAATTCCAACAGCAATTCTCACTCACACTAGCAGCCGGGCGCGCTGACATTACCGCTCATCCACCTCCCACCACCACCCCCTCCCTATCCCATTGCACACGTGCTATATTATTCAATTGCTAGTTGTCGTACTCACGTACGGCCAACGCCTACGCTCCGCAATTTTCTGAACTGCAGTTAAAATCGTAGTCTTTGTCGCACAGCCGGCTTTCGCCTTAGCGCTACATACGAATGCGCGCGCGCGAGCCCGGAAATCGATTTTTCTTCTTCAACTTTATTTACTTTTTCAATCATTTCGCCAGCGCAGCGGGTGGTGGTGGTGGTTGGTGTTGGGTGTGGGAGTACCGACAGTGACACTGCTACTTAAGCCGGCGCCGTGTATTGGCTCAACGTGATCCGAATGCAGAGAGGGCTAGAAATATTCGATCGGGGTAAAGATACATTTTCATATGAAGTATTAGATTGTTGCATTGTAGTCCTTTGAAAGCCCAATTTCCATCTCAATTGGCAGTGGTGACGAGGAGGGGGTGTGTGGAAGGAGTTGAATAAAGGTTGTTTCCATCTAACCAATTGCGTTCGCCGGTTCTTTGATTAAATTTGCCTGCGTTCGCTTTACGTATCCATATTTATGGTTTTGTTTAACGAAATTCATTAAAAGTTCACAATTTCGTTAATTATCTTGACAAAATAGATTGATGATCGAAACTGGATTGAGATTTTATCAAGCAAAGATTTTATCCTGTTATTTTCTTTAAACAGAATCTTGTGAGAGCAGAATCTTGAAAAACAATTGTGTTCCAACGGTGATCATTTTTTAAAACTAATTATGTGGCCTATGTTCCCTAGACCTTAGAATCTAGATATTAGACACTAGGTCTTACGAGGATATAGATGAAAGGAGAAATTATTTCTAGTTATACAGTTACATCTATGTTCGTTATGTTCCGTAGAACCAGGGTCTCAATAGTGCATAGATGAACGGGGTAATTATTGGCACAGTTACAGAATAATGTGATCTATGTTCCATAAACCTGTGATCTCCGGAGTATATATACGAAAGGAGAAATTATTGGCACGGACACAAGATCGTCGCTTGGAGATATTGTTCCGGGAACAGTAATTGCATTTCTTTTAATGTGCGCATTTTTTGGCAACATGTATCGCTTCAATTCTTACTTAAAGCTATGATATTATAACCCATTGTACAGGTGAGTGCGTTTCGACGATGGTGGCGCTTATCTAGCGCGACGGATATGATGCGGGCGGCTCCGTTAGCGCCTCTCCCTCACCCCCACTCCACACTTGAAGCACTTTTCTTTGGGTACTTGGAGTCTCATTTGAGAATCTCATTTAATTTCCGCTGTTCAGATGTATCCCAACGCTTTGGAGAGTGCATTAAGCATATATAGGAGTATATTGATCGTCGTTGGCTAGAAATTGAAGGCGGTGCGTGCCGGTGGCTACAGACTGCTTCCACAAGTGCAACATTGTTTGAACGGAGATGGTTAGCATATTAAACTATGTTGCTTTCGCGCGTGAGTCATGGGCCACTGTCTGTTCGAATATATCAGATATACACAGTGTATGCCTACACATTGAAAATGTTAGCTGTACTGGGAGATGAAATAAAAGATCAAAATATGTTCAATTTAGTGTATTAATCATAAATGTATTTAATTTAATTTATTGAATCGTAATCCAATTTACAATATTGGATATATATATTTTTGACTTTAAAGTTAAAGAAATTAAAATGCATGTAGCATGAGTCCAACCAGTGAACGGTTCAGCGCAATGGACGGATCAAATAACGCAAAATGTTTCACAACCGAACAAATAATTTCCCCAGTAATTAGAATTGGTATTTCGATTAAAAATAAAAAGTGACTGCCAAGACTCGAGCATTTCGATTAAAAATAAAAAGTGACTGCCAAGATTTGAACGCCGGAAACCAATCACATAAATGTACAAGACATAAATGTAAAAGTTCGAATTCCGGAGCAATATCGAATTCCCGATTAGTTCATCTTCTTTCTAATATGACACACCTAGAAAAGTTAAAGTATACCAGACGTATCCAACGCTCTTTAAATATTATTTTCTTCATGCGGACTATGCGGGATAGTATTCCAACCGTACCCCGATTAAACGACAGAAGAACGGAACGGAAAAGCGAAGATGCAACTTCAAACGAGCTTCCCTTAAGACTTTCGATAGCGCTTTCGTATTTGTTAGCCAGCTCTGGAGAAACTGGATTCACCAGGCATCAAAAAGTGTGAACCCACTACGGCAACGTGTAGCCCGTCAAATATAATTGCAAATCGAAGTGACTTACCACTGACGATGGACAGGACCACGGAGGCTCGGAGTTCCATCTCTCTTCTCGTCACGCTGCCGCCGCTCTCTATCCGCGCGACGTCCCGCTTGTTGTGCTCGCTCCGTGGCTTCGAAGTCACACCACCCCGGTCGTCTCTCTAGTCTACCCGAACACACACGAGGTCGGCGAGAAGATGAAGCCGGGAAAGCGCTTCGCTCGTTCGGCACCGCGACTGAAGTGGTGGAGGCGCATGGATATGTGAACGGAGATCGAGATGAGACGGCGGAGAGAAGAGGAGAACGTGGAGGAGGCGACGACCGTGCGAGCGAATGCGCGCCTAGCGGCCGTCGGCGTTAGCTGCTTTAGAAGTTGGGTCGAAATTGAGTCATCGCCTGGAGCGCGTGCTTTGGGATGGAATAGGCTGATCGTTGATTAGTCCTTGTCTTCGAGAATGGCTCCCGCTAATCAAACGTCTTAGTACCCGGTACGGTGCTGCGTATACATGTACTTTTATGGCTGTATCCAAAACAGAAACGCACTGCACAGCGACCACGTATTCGACCTCACGATTTCGAATTAACAACAGTTTATTGAGTATAATACAATTCTGACAATTGAGAAATTGTAAAATCAATTCTGTTTATTATTTTTTTCTTTCTTCATTAATCAAGACAATTGTTCTTTTTAATATGCATTTATCAATTTAGCTGCATTTGTTGATATGCTATTCGTTGTATTTTTTTCATCGAAATCACAAAGTCTGTGTCATACTTTTTGCTCTACCATGCTATTTTGAAAAATTTCATTATTAATTCAATTTGAATAATTGGATGTAACCAGATTCCCAAAAGTAATGAATCCTGATGACAATTATGCCACAAGAAGTTCCCCCCTTCGCTAAATTACAAACCACTAATAATTCCATCTGAATAATTTGATGTAAGCAGAGATTCCCAAAAGGATTGAATCCTGATGATAATTATGCCACCAGAAGTTTCCCCCTCGCTAAATACCGTTTAATGAGTCCGCTCTTACGCGGCCGATTCTGTATCGATTTTCTTATAACGACTGAAGCTTAGTGCGTTTCTTGGTAGGGGGAAATGAAGCTACGTATCCTTCCTAGACGGTTATTTACTTAACGCGTTTAGCTCCGTTTGGGAAGTTCGATAAGAAAAACCGTTAGATCTCTGGTCGAAATAAATCGTTATTTTCCACATTATATTTTTTATGTATACGAATGTATTTTGTTGTTGCTCTGTTTTTCATTCTTATCTTATTTTTTATCACTCTGCGGCTATGATGATCTCCATCCCCAGCTTTAAATCTTCCTTCCTCTTCTCGTTCAGTTAATCTTGACTAACGCCAGATGTCGCTAGATCCCAGACATGAAAAATAAGTCGTTTCTTCCTTAGCCCCCCTCGGGGTCTGTAGCTCAGCTGCGATTTATAGACTCTGGCTTCGTATGTTCCGAGAACTTTGGCTAGGCTAAGTAGATTACTTTAAGTTATATTACTCTAAATTTTCCAAGCATTCGAACAAATACAATAACTATTTTAAAATTGTTTCCATGCAATCAGATATGCTTAAAAGTTGGTGGATCCATTTGCTCAAATGCAATGTTTTGAGCAGATTCCATTCCTTCCATTATCAATAAAAATATCGAAAGAAATTATTTCCATGTGTTGCGGAATTTGTAAGGTTCCGAGAAATTACCTTGTCATTTTTAAAATACCACATCTCGCTTCAGCCTTTTTATATTTTACGGCTAGCCTTTTCTTATTGTTTTTATTGGCTTTCATTAATGGGGAATTACGATGTCGCTCAACAGTTCTGAACCGCTGTTGTGGCCGACCTCGATTCTCTGGTCGTCGGTTGACTTTCGAACCGCCATCTATCGGCCACCGTTCGCAACGTTTCTTTTCATCCTAGTGGGCGGCAAACAGGTCGAGCAATCGTTGGCGCCGTTTTCTTTTATTTTTGTAGGCGGCAAACAGGCCGAGCACTCGTGCACTGCGGTACAGCCGGCTTTCGGGTTGCTTTGCTCGGGCCGTTTCCATGGAGGCTGGGGGAAAAGCAATGTTCGTAAATTGACGAGACTAAAACTTGTTATTCATTATACTCAAATCATAAAAATGATCTTTGTATATATGAATAACAAGTTTTAAATAAGTTTTGTGAATTTGATTACTACTACTCGTATTACTGTTTTCATAAAATAAATATTGTTTACATTTTAGAAGAAACATTTCGTATTTGGTATTTTTAATACCAATGCGAGCTTTCATTATTAACTTTACATTGTCTACATTTTTTTTCAATAATTAGTTTCTTTATTTTTGTTATTCTGTTACATACGGGAACATATAGACGATTTTTATTTTTTTTCGAACAGGTTTTGATTAGACCCGCTTTTTCAACATTTGAACGCGTTTTGATATTTATCGAGACTAATCGGTATACTAATAGATATTTATCGAGAAAAAAGACAAGACGAGATCTTGTCTCGAATCATCTTGAGCGTGACAGTGCCTCAGTCTGGAGAAGAAGGGAGAGGAAAGGAACTGTATGTACATGTACAGTATGGACAAAAAGTCAGGGTACCCCAAATGGTTTTAGCTACAAATTGAGCATATGTTTACAGAATGCTTTGAAATTTTTTAAAACATTCATAAACTAATTACAAACAAATGTATCATTTCAGTTGTTTTTTTCAGTGTCCTATTTGAAAAAAAAAAAAAAACGCGGAAGCAAACACTGTCTATTGACGGCTATAGCAAAGATTGCACGCTTACTTATTAAAGCAATTCATATTTAAAGCTAATCTTTATTTACGCTTGCGCAAATGAATTCGAAATACCAGACTTTCGCATAATACATCCCCGACTTTTGCAATTTTAAGGTCACTTATCTGTCACTTATACTGTCACTTATACGGTCACTTATACTGTCAACCTTTGCCATGTTTTCTTCATTTGCGGGTCCTTCTTGGTCTCCCGATTTCCGCACGACTTTCATCGTGTCTGAATCAATTAAGCGTTGTTATTTCTTAAAAAAGTGTTTTTATTTAAAAATCTCATAACGCAGTAATTTTTTTGTTTTCCGTAAAAAAATCGCAATTCGGTCGTCTCACTGAATGCAATTATGAAAGAAAGGTAACGACGCAACGATGTCAAACTGGATTCCAATGTTTATGACGTAATGTAGCGCCCCTATGAAAAGAAAATTTTGAAAATAAGGAGTTGATCAACACCCATGCTAAGTTTTAAGAAAATCGGTTAACCTTTCGCGAAGATGTGTTAAAGTGAATTTAGGGTGCCTTTTTTTTGCCCATCCTGTATAAATGTGCAAGTAAGCGCGTCGTATACTTTCGTCAAACTACACTAGCAAGCGTCGGTTCGCTTTTCCCCCCGAAATGTAAACAAACTTTTAAAAATACCGACGTTCCTGTTTGGATATTATTTTTGAGAAAAGTGTTTCGGCGCTGTCTCTGTGTGTACGCCTGTCGGCCCGAGACGAGTGAATCACTCTACGCTCTCTGGCGTCTGTGCCCAAGAATCTGCTCGATACAAGGCCTGGCGTTGTTTAAACCCCTCCTCCACCCCCTGGAAGTACCGATCGAGGTGCGATCGCGCACATGGCCGCCACTCTTACCAACCTCCTGTAAGTGAAAAAAAAATGTTCGAATGGCTTTTCGAGAAACCGGCAGAAGGTGGGCTGGTTATCAGCATCGAAAAAAAAAAGAAGCTTAGTTTCCTACATTGTAAACATCATTAAATGGATTTGACTACCGGTATTTAAAAAATGCGGCCACGTTCGTTGATTTCATTAAAAAGTTGTAAACTCAAATAGCCGTGAAATCGAAAGCATATACCGATGATTGCCGCAATGCTGTTTGACCGACCGGTAAACCGTGACTAGGACTCATTCATCCCAATTCTCGGGAATCGCTGTCGGCTAAGATATTTGCGGAATCCGTTCAGCGAATATGTTTTTGCTAACAGATATTTCCACGTTTTCGAACATTTTTTAATGGTTTGTTATGATTATAATAATCACCAATAAGACGGCTAATGAGCGTGGTGTGGGGCCAGCAAAATCGATCCCGTCAACCTTTGGCAATTATTATTATTTTTAGTTTTAATTTTTAATTTTCTGCAGGTAAAAAATATGTGGGTAAGTTTGTGTGAGAATTAGGAGGAGTAAGTCGTAGTCGTGGTTTACCGGTCGGTCAAACAACATTGCGGAAATCATCGGTATAGGCTTTCGATTTCGCGGCTATTTGAGTTTACAACTTTTCAGTTCCTACGGCTACAGCGCTAGGAGAAAAATAAGGATTTTTTCTCCGCAATCTTATTTTTGTTCATTTTATGCTCCTGTTATGAAACATGTATAAAGCACTGAATATATTTTTAGTGTTTCCTATCATTAGCTATTTTAACTTTTCACTAATTTTGTGTAATATTTATTTTGCAATGATTTCCTCCGATATTTTCAAGTTATCGCACTTTTGAAATTATTATACAGAATAATTCTATTGATAATAATTTAATACAGAGTACTTTGTATGCTGGGTAAATCAAATTAGAGTTTGATACTATTTTCACTCTGACGAAGAGTAGGTGGAGAGAACGCTTAACGTATTCTCGTAAACTTTTGAATCACGTCCTGGTTTTAACGCTATGCTCGACCGTAAAACTATTTCCTGATTTTGAACCAGCAACTCGTATCGTACTCGTATCCTGGCGCACGTGTGTCTAAACTTTGGACGCAGAAAATCGGGTTGAGGTCACGATTATCCTGGAAAAACTAGTCGCAATTGGTTCTGTCACCTCGTTGCTTGCGCAATTGTTGGCGTTCGCCAATATATCGCGGTTTGTTAAGATGCAATGGGCCGGACGGCGAGTTTTATATGCGGAAGGAGTCGCCACTTTTTTTTTTTTTTTTTTGTAATCAACTTATATGTTTGTGGCAGCATCGAATATCGGAAATCCTCTTACGGTGATTCCTCTAATGATTCGCGTACTTATTTTTCCTATCTCTGGCAGGTGCCCTCTTGTTCTCGTCTCACCGCCGACAAGTCATCGGCGAAGGCCACCGCTTCGTCACCCATCGACGTTCGCAGTCACACTATTAATCCCCGATAACAGCTTCTGGCGGCGGATGTAGGGTGGCGCTGCGAACGCCCCCGCGCCAACGCTCCTCTAGAGCGGCACGTGCTTTTTCGCTCGCTCTCCCTCCGCTTCCCCACCAAAATCTCTCCTCCGCATTCTTCAAAGATGGCGCATCGGCGAGCGCTCCCCGGCGCCCCGAGAGCGCTCCGTCCGTCGCCGCTCCTCCTCCTCGCCGTTCGCCTCTCGAGCCGCAGTGCTTGGCAGTGGCGGCAGAGCGGAAAGGCTCTCGGCCCGCACACTCTCTGTGCCCAGTGATCGTGTGTTCCTCGGCTGCTGGTTCCGTGTGATATCTCGCGTCGCCGCTCATCTTCGGCCCGACGAACCGCCGGGCGAGCCCAGGCGGGGGCAAAATAAAAACCGGAGACGACGCAGCCGCACATACCTCGGGGATGATCGTCGGTCGTCGTCGTGCCCCGCGCGCCGGATTATAAATTTCGGGAGTGCCGCGTTTTGAAAATTTCTCTCGGTGCGCAAAAACGACCAAACGAGAGCGGGTGGGCAGGATCGCGGCACCCCCCTCTCCTCCTTCGCCGCCGCCGTTTCCCCTCCCTCTCCCACACCACCACCACTACCTCCCCCTCTCCTCCTCATCCATATATCCTACATCTATCTCTCTCTCTCTCCTTCTAACCCGCCCGTTTC
>JAUJYS010003440.1:0-13096 GCA_033995665.1 Melogona broelemanni | reverse complement strand
CGGTGATTAGTCTTTCACAGTTGTCGGTTCATCCTGAACAGTAGGCCTAGTCCTTTGTTTTTTAATTGAGGGCCTTGCCTTCTGTTTTATTTCGAGGGTATGCCAAAGCCCTGTTCGTCTCATACCCGGCGCTGCACCGGACCCAGTCCCTCTCATCAGTTGCCAAATGGCGCCCGCAGGAACTCAGGAACGGGAACAGTTTTTTTTTTTTTTTCAAATTGTTACAATACTTGAACAATGCAGTTAGCTCCAAACCTCTCAGATTGTCAACATGTTCTTATGACGTTATTCTATTTTTTTAATATGTAAACGATTTGGTCAAACACATGCATTTTATAAGATACGATTAAGGATATTGTGGTTCAAGTTTTTGCGGAACACACTGTATACAGTTTAAGGACTCACCGAGGAGTTGTTAGAAAAAGCGTTCGCGACATATATTTCAAAGCCTATCAACATTTTACATCGTTTGATCTTAAATTCGTATTTTCCTTTCTTTTTTTTTTTTTGTTGTCTATTTGTAGTTTTTTTTCTTCCTCTCCGCAGCGACACGACAGTTTTCTAAATGGAATGTAAATCGAGAGCTTCTGTTTTGCTACCGGCAATAGGCACACGCGCGTGGGCGCTGCGAGAGACGAGAGAGCAAGGCACGGCACGGCGCGCTCGCCGCGAACGACACGGACGTGGAACCGAGAAAAAGATGAACGAGCTCGTACTTTGTCTTCCTTGATGCGCGGGCCCGCACGCTCGGGGGGGGGGGTGGAACGCCGTTCGTGCTCAAAGTTGCGTAAACGCGACATTTGTTGTGGTTCCCGTCTATCCCTCAATATCCTTAAAAGTAGGAAAATGGTGCATTTATCTACCACGAAAGACCACAAGCATGAGCCTTAACATCATCCGAGAAGCAGATCGAAATACAGTTTTCAAAATTTATACAGTTTACACAATTTTCAAAATTAAAAATCTAGCCCCGGTAATGACATAAATAAGCAGCTAAAATGGTAAAATAGCTGCTCTAAAAATTGAAAAAATGGTTTTTCCGCATAAAATCAACCTAATCAGCACGTTATGGATGCGTGAGTCATCAAATGGCCCGTGTGATTTCGAGCCCGTGTGATAATGAAAGAAAACATTTCTAAAATCAATTAAAATAACCAATTTGTTTGTATATACTGACATACAAACTGTAAAAAAATTGTAAACGAATTGATTGAACATTTAAGAAAATTTAACTAATAATACACGGGTCCCCTTTTTTGCATCATTCTGTACTATCCCTACGATGGCCTATATGCTTAGGTTAGGTCACAATTTACCAGGTCGTCCCCTGGGGGCAGAAGCTTTCAGATGAATACGTTGGTAAGCCTCATTTACAAAGATTAAAAAAATTCAATGTCTTCAAAAAGCTAACCAGCCGGTTGAAGAAAATGCTAAGTTACATCCCGACTGCGCGCTTCAACGCATCACTTCGGTGTTCGTAAGGTTTCAGTGCGCTTCAAGTGACTTTAGCCAACTTCTACGGGGCAGCGGTTTGCTCTGGAGAATATACCCGTGAAGTGACATCTACATGTACAATATTAATATTTGTGATTAAATTACAGTATAGCTCAATAAAAATAATACAAAAATGATTTTCGCTATAAATTGCGCAAAAATTAACCAATCTCATGAATATGAAAGTTTCCCCACATAGGATAAAGTTTCGAACGTACTTCTTATACAGTTTGTACGAGGGACAAAATAATGTTACATTCGATGAATTTAGTATTTTTTCAGATTTAGAGGCAACGATAACGTCACGATATGTGATTTGTAAATGTGTCTTTATGTCTGTAAACATCGGACGAGAAAAAAAATTCTTCAAAGCACCTTCCTACAGAGGGAAAGTAAACCAGTGGGAACCCATACTTGCGCGATGACAGGTACACTCTCATACAGGTAGATGCCTGCCTAGGAATAAAGCCCTGTGTTTGGAACATTTCCAAGTTACCTCCGGTGGGGGTTTTGAAGGAGGAGCGCCAGCTAACAGTAATTTTTTCCCCGAGGAGACAAAATTGGCGACAAAATTGACGACAACATTTTAAAATACATTTTCAGACTTCGTTGTACTTGTATATCAATTTTCCAGGAATAAGAAAAAAATTTATACCATCTTTCACGTCGAAGATGTCATCTTTGCCATCAGCGTGGTCAGAAAAATGCGAGGCCAAAACAGTTTTGACTACAAATAGCAAATATTTTCCGAATGATTTGGCATTTTGCACAAACAGTGCTAAACAATTCACAATTCATCATATCAGGGTGCGTCCATAGTAGCTCCAGTTTGCAGAAATAGTTTATAAGATCCACTGACCGATTGAATTATCGCATAATTTTTTTCTATTCACCCATAAGGATGCATGTTACGACAAAATGATCGAAATTTGATGGTTTTTTTAAAGACTATTTTTGCGATTGCATTAAGTGTTTTTGTTGAAACAGAAATGCAAAGCCATTTTACAATCACTTAAAAGACGACTTCGAATTATAATTGTTTTGAATTTTTTTGTTGCTCCCGATGACATTTTTAGCCAATTTTTCAGGCACAAAACCACCCGTTCCAATTAGTTGTGCACAAGACTTGCTCTCATCAGTGAGGGCAGGACATGAACAACCGCTTCTAAGACGCCGCCCAGCGTGTCCTAAAACATTTGGCGACCGTCTTTTATTAGGAAACTCTTAAAATACGCTATATTCTAGCACTGTATTTTTTCAGTTTTTACATCAAAATGATATCACAAATCGATCTTCCTCACTTTGACCTTACTTGAACTGGCAAATGACTCCGATAGTCACAGGGAGGCAGCGCCCCCTATCCGTTAGGATTTTTTTAGCGCCATTTATGAGCGATAAATTTGATTGGGGGAGAGGGAGAATTTCACTCACTGTAGTGAGATTCCGTACACCTGGAGTTGCTTGCCGTACCCCAGGTTCGAATAAACGAGAGCCTGCTCGAGGAATCGAACCCGGGACTGCCCTTTATTTCTCCTCACTAGTGGATATCACAACAGTAAATTCCGTACACCTCGTGTCGCTACGGAGAGACACAATTTTACCAGTACCTCAGAATCAAATAAACGAGAAGAAACGCCATGATATTGAACCCGGAACCATCGGAGACAGCAATAAATATATTTCGGCGTCGATTTTTCCCCGGCCACCCTCTATGTCTACGCCACCGTTTCCCCAACCCAAACGCACCGTCTTTCGTCGCGGCTCGGATTTTATCGATCTCGACTCACCGAGGGAGAGAGAGGAGAGAAGAGAGAGAGATGACGGCGGAACCCAGACACCAGAATGGACGACGACGACGTACGAGAAGAAGGAAGGAGGAAGATTGAGCAAAAAAAGAAAAATAAAGTGAATTCCAAGTTCTCATCTGGGGAGGGGACTTTCTCTATTGTCAATCGTAGTAGAGTCGATTGGAAAGGCAGATGAGAGAGTCAGGAGGAGATGCAACGCCAACTAAATCATCGATATGTCGGACTCAGGAATTCGCGCCGGGGCGAAAAGCAACCCGAAACAAACGCGCAGCCCTTCGCTCTTCTCCCTCCCCTCCCCCACCACCTTTATCCTGTATCTCCCTCCTAACCCATACGTCATTCCTGCCACTCCAATCGCGATGACGTACTTCCGAGCTTCGCAACCAAACGCACCCCTTTTCGTTACGTCATCACACGTGCGCTGGAGAGACGTACGGCTCCGAGCAATCCTAGCGGTGATCGCTCGAACTTTTATACGGTACAAGTGTACCGAAGGGATGAGAGCACTTCAGCGAGGTAGTGGTCCGTGCACGTGGGCTAGATATAGTTCACCGATCCCTGATGGAAATGTGAAGCAGGGCTATATATACTCGTACATGTATAGTGTTCCCGCTTATAAACATGCTTATAAAGCATTATTTACAACGTAACTTAATGTAAAATGACCTGCTAAATATTGTTACGCTTAACCTCAGAACATCGGGCACCTACTCGAGAATTATTATTTTTTTTTTTTAATTCACCGTAGCGCCTAGTGCACTACAGGAATACTGCACCCTCGTGTCTCTATTATACTTAGAGTAAAAACGCTGCGCGCAACTATGAAACATGGTGTTTACAATTAAATACAGAGTAAAATTGAAGTTATCGAAAAATTATAGAAATGTCTTTGGAAGTTTAAAAAGTATATAAATTACATCTCAACCGCAAGTTAAATCAATATATTTGTTTTGGTAATTTTTACAGCTAATTGCATCGCTTGAACTGTCGGTAAAAATACATGTAGTCAAAGGTTGTGCGATCATTCATCAACTATGTACTTTATTTTAAACACATATTGGAACAAATAAATTTACGTTCATTTAAGAATAATAGCGAGGCAATTTAATTGGCCAGTTACGTTCAAGCGAAACAAAAAAATAGAAGAATAGGTTCAGTATAGCTTTTTCTTGATTCCATGGATATCAAAAACCGGTCACTAGATACTCTTTAAAAATATTCGCGCTCTACAGTATGCATGCACCAAAAACGGGAAATGTGAATTTCGATTTCCTCGCCACCCAGCCCCCAATTTCCTCGTTTCCGCATTTTAAAATCCAGGAACAACGTTCAGAGCTGGCAAAACCCGGAGCACCCACCTAAGCCTCCCCATTGGAACGAAACGTGATGTCGTCACGCCGATAATCCCCGGGCCTCTGTATGCAAATGAGATTGCACATTTTCGGTAGCCACCACTCTGTCTTGCAGCCGTTGCCAGCAATGAGATGATTCGAGCGGGAAAACAGTATAAACCATAGGTATAAGCCTAATGCTGTTCAAAGATACGTGAGAGTAGAGAATGGATTGGCCTATCCGTTCGTACGAGCGGATGAGAAAAGTTGCTGACGGTTTTTTTTTTGTTCTTTTTTTGGAGTAGATTTTGAATATTGTGACAAATATTTCGTCCTTTTATCATAATCTTTCGTCATTTAGAAACAAGGGAGAGAGTGAAGCGTTATACCAGAATTTGTTCAATGCAACATTCAATGCAACGAACAACAATTTAATGCAATGAACCAAAATATAGTAAATAAATGTTTTACTAATTACGAAAACTAGTTGAATAGAGTGTGAAAGATATCAAAATAAAACAGCAACTAAAAATAAATAAACCTTTGCTACTGACACCATGAAGCAAAATTAAAATCTGATTTAAGAAAAATACGATTTTGTTCTACTACTACGAACATCTTTGATTGCAAAAACCAGGCTTTGCAAGCAACAGTGGTCCATCAAGGTTTCCTGGTTTGCGCGCAGTCGACATTCGCAGATATAAAGTCGGAGCGCGAAGATGCAAGCGGGAGGAGCATAATAACCAGGACACCAAAAGGTGAACGAAAAAATATATAAATTGAAGAAAAGGAGATAGAGAATAAAGGTGGAGATAATTTCGGCAGATATACGCTATTGAGAAATCCTCGGAAAATGGCGAAACAGGGTTTGAATGGGATGGAGGGAATATGGCGTAGAATGGAATACCGTCGTAACGGGTGATACTGCATAACGGCTGGTACAGGGTGCTACAATTATCGAATGTGTATCATTACATTTAGTTCAAGTTCAATGAAAAATCTCTTGATATTGCTTAATTACTTGCAATTTCAACACTTGCAGTTGCATTGATTTACACTGAATTGAAGCAAATAAGCAAGGTCAATTCTATACCACATATTTGAAATTTGAATACACAGATTTGGACCCTCGCCAAGAATCGAACCTGGGTCTGCCGCATCACAGTATGTTACAATACCGTTAATTAAGGAAGTTAATAGGAGCCGTTGAAAACGTAACAACTATAATTTTTGATAAATTTCCGACCAGAGGAGACGGGAAACGGCAACTTCTTATTTTATTTTAGCAATTTAATTCTTATTGGTCATTTTGAGCATACAATGTTTGGCTAAGTTACACGTTCAAGACATGAGCGACTTGAAAATACGGTGTCGAGTGGGGTGCGTAGCTAAACTGACTTACCTAACCAAAAACATAACATGAAGTGACTTATCAGGTGAGACTGACTTTCGCTACGCGCCCCACTCGACACCGTATTTTCAGGTCGCTCATGTCTTGAACGTGTAACTTAGCCATCGTTTCCTGTTTCCCTTTTTATATTGAAGCAGTATTAAATACGTGAATCGGCTTCGAAAATGTTCACGCCAGTCTTGTTCGAATTCGCCAATTTCGCCATAAAATATATGTAACTCATTTAATTAAATTAAAATTAACTGTTGTACTATATAGAACGTCCGTCGTTGAGTTCCTAAAAAAAGGAACCAGTTCCTAGGAGCGTAATTTGTTCCGTTGTCGACAGTTTGGAAAATTGTACTCACACACTTAGAAGTTCTGCAAAAGAATGCTGCAAAAAACCCAGCTCAAAGAAATGAAACCCACCCGTTCCAGTTACTCAAAAAAGGAACTTAACCGTTACAACGTTCCTTCCAAGGAAACTGTAGATGAAGGCATTTGAAACATTATGTGCTGCTGATTATTTTCCTTATAAATAACTTCACTGCACGTTGTAGAAGTTCGTTTATGATGGTGGTATACCGAAAACTTTAATTAAATACGTTGACATTCAATTCTAAGATTTAAGTACATTTTTCCCGGCAAAGTTTTCAAACACGACTAGCAAACGTACAGGTTTTTGGTTTTACACGAAGCAATACTGCTTCTAAGGAAAATGCGTTAAGTTCCTCTGGAAAGGAACCAGTTCCTAGGAACTGAACTTTACCGTTCCGTTCCTGCCCAACACTGATGAATGCGAACACGCTAACCACTATGCCATATAGCACTGCTATAGGATGGTGATGTCGCCCGTCAATGGAGAAATTGCATAAAAGAGGCCACTATTTGCATGACGCAAGCTGCACACAAACACACTAAACATACAAGTACATGTATCTTTCTCGACAGGTATATCTGTAAGCACGTATGGTTGCCGTAGCGACCGTTCAAAAATGGCACCCGACTGGCTTTTCCACCCACCCACTTTCGGTCATCTTTTAATGGATTGGCCATCGTGTATACAGTACACCATCCGCGATATCTCATTACGTATCCATGAAATACTAAGTGACCCCTTTCAAAAAAAAAAAAGAAAAAAAAAAAGAGCGACCAGACATGAAAGCCGCACGACCACTCAGTCATACACGAGTAGTTTCTCATAACTCCGACCGGTCAGTAGTTTCTCTAAAGGTCACCCCAGAATGGTTTTTCACGGGCGGGAGAAAACACAGCTGTCACTTGTTTACGCGACTAGTTTGCCAACCTAAATCGTCAATAGGTAATTGGGCGCGCGTAAACACTTTCTAGTTACGCGGGTTTACCTGTAGGTGCTCTTTCACGGGCTATTTACATATTTACTCCGAAGGTTGACGAGAAATACAGAACTTTTCCAAGGAAAAATATGATTGCTTCAGCGTTATCACAGTCTAATCGCTTCTTTGCGTTTTCTTCGTTGCATCAAAATTAGATTACAATAAGAGTTTATGAAAACAGGTCTCAAATGCCAAAAATGCAAAAAAAAAAAAAAAAAAAATGAAACACATCAACAACCAAGTTTAAGAGACGGAATGGTACTTGTCTAGACTCGAAAATATGCTAATAAATATTGAAATAACATACGCGAGTTTAAAAAGCAACATTGCGTTGATTGTTGTATGGCAACAATCAACACAATGTTGGTTTTTAAACTTAAAAAACATGGTAAAAGCATGAATGAAAGAAATTGGCTTGATTCTCAACCCACCATCAAATAGCGGTGGCAATGACCACGTGTCATTGCTGGCAATGACCAATGGCAATGACCGTGTGGAAGTTCACTTCATCATGTTTTTTTAAACTTGCTTATCTTGTTAAAAAATGATTCACGGCCTTGCTTTGACCTTTATAGTCAAGCGCATATTAGTCAACTTTTTTTGGTGAAGGCAATGCTGAATAATTTCATTTTTAGTCGTCTACTCGGTTGAATTAGAATCTGGTTTTTTTATTCACGTCACTTTACTTTTTATTTCATCTACATCTGTGCAAGTGAGCGCGACTAATGTCCATTCTTGAGAAGCTATATCATGTACCGGTACATGTATGTTGTCGACCACACGGCTACTGAAAACTACTGAACAAGATACTCACATGGAACCGTGGAACCTGTAGATCTTGTTGTTGGGAACGTCGCATTCTATCGTGCTCCGGAACTGAGTTGGATGAAAGGTGTTTCGCTGCAAGAAAAAAATTAGAAAAGAAAATGTCAGTTATGACGTACTTTTTTTAATATTAAGCGAATGACACTGACCACCAAATGACTGTGTAAAAAGTGATGTGACTTCTGGCCAAGCGTAGGAAAATGAAGATTTGTTGAAAGGCTGACCGATTATGAAGATTTTTAATTAATTTTTTTTGCGTTCACAAATATTTATTAAAAATATTTATTAATTGATCGAATTATTTTTTATATATTATTTAAAAATTGAAAATGTGATTTTCTTAATTTTTTTAGTTGTGTTTTGCCGCCGTTTATTTACATTTTTAATACATTTTTTAAAGATTTATTTAAAGATCACAAAAAGTGCTAACGATGCCGAAAACGTTTCATAATCACCAAATATATTGATAATTTATTTCACAAGTGGTTTACCCAATAACGCCTTGTAATCATTTCGCATCTTGCACATTAACATATTAACCAAGCTTAATGAGTAAATTAACATGCGAATCACAACAAATACATATTGCAATAAACATGTAGCATTTTACGTCCTGCCAAAGTAAAATAAAATTATGACTACACATGTAAACAATACGTCGTATAACACGCATGAATATTTTTCGCGAACAGTACATACGTACTTTCAGGTGAGCAAGCGTGGCACGGATTCATCTCAATCACTTGTTGGGCTCGCTCCTTTTCAAAAGGAACCAGTTCCCGTTCCCGTTACTCCGATGAAAAAAGGAACCAGTTCCCCGTTCCCGTTCCTCCGATGAAAAAAGGAACCAGTTCCAGTTTCCGTTCCTCAAAAATAAAAAGGAACCTAGGCGTTCCTCCGTTCCTCAAAAAAGGAACCAGAACACCAACCCCAAGACTGCTAAACCAGAACCCGAACACTGCTAAAATTGATTCGCGTAAAAAAAAGCAGGTGCTGCGCACACTCTCTCGCGCCCGAAGATATTTTATTTTAAAAATTCCCAGCACTGCACGCTTTTTTCTTAAATATAGGTGTTCCATCTTTTTTTTTTTAAATCGCTGCGCCGCGCGCGCTCTCTCAAAAGTCTTTTTTTTTTTCCACGGACACGTCCCCTTCCACCCTTCCTCCAATCAGACTTAGAGATCAACACCAATCAGACCATCAATAAAAGAGTTGGTTTAAAATTCCTGGAATTGAAAATCTCCCACATGACCAGCCGCCAATAAATAGCATTGTCACATTGTGCGTTGGTTGCGAATCTCAGCGGGATCTAGTTTAGCGCGAAGCAGTCAATCTAACAACTAACTCATCGGCAAAATTCAAACCACATGAAAGAGATCCCGGTGACGCTTGGAGTGCAAGTAACATCCAAGTGGGTCAACTGCTTTCTGAGAGTTGGTGTAAAATTAGATGGGGGAAGAAATCAGCCTAATCATTCAACCACTTGCAGGAGGGAATCTAGGCAGTGTTTCGTTGGCTGAACGCGATGGGCTGAGAAAGACATTTTTTTTGCTTCGCTTGGTTTACTTTTTTATCGTTAACCCCTGCACTGAAAAATGGAATTATCAAATTTGAGACGTCTTGCACGAATATCTTTTGACACAGAATTTATGTCTTTGTTTGTATAAGAGAGAGAATAAGAGAACGTCTATAAGAGAGTGTATAAGAGATACCAGGTAGCCTTTTCAGCTTTAGGTTGTTATGATTTCGGTGACGGTTACAGTCCCAGGTAGTTACAATTACAATATAAACCCGCAAGCAGCCCCTTTCAGGATTAGGCTGATTTTACACCCACTACGCTCGCGAGATGGCGGCATCCATGCTGCGAGCAGCCAGAATACTGCGCGCGGCTATCCTTCTGGAATGCTGGGCGATTGACAGTTCATTACGGATGGGCCATATTATCGAAACTATCGACAATCAAATAATTTCATTCATGCTTGCTAATTCTTGCTAAATCTTGTGAATGCTTTCGAATTAAAAAAAAAAAAAAAAAAAAAAAAATAAAAAAAAAATGCAGAAATTAGATGCGGAGACACGCACGTGCTGAAACTCAAGGTAATGTCGGCCCCCAGTGGCTCAGTGGGTATGGTCACATTCTACTGAACGGCTTCGTTTATTCGATCCTGTGGTACTGGTGTCACCCCTGAGCTTCTATTAGGGAGTCCTGAGCTTAGGGGTGGATCCTGCAGCCTGGCTATTCCAGCTACCATTCCCCTTCCTTGCTCCTCGCACATCTCCATAGAGAGCCGAGGGTGCAGTAATCCAGTAGTGCACTAGGCACTACGGTGAATTAAAAAAAAATAAACATATTCCATTTTCGACGTTGTGTGACCAAAGTCGACATTTACCCACCGTCATCGTTCATAAACATTTGAAGCAGCGAAAAATATTAATTTTGATTTAAACTTAATTAATTATTTACGTAAAAAGTGACTCAATCATTCACGTCCGAGGTGCAAAAATATTTCGGAGCCTAATATTTGGCCTAAACGTTAAACCGAAACAAACGAACTATATGAACCACTTGAACTGTAGCTGGGCCCGCATGGACGCGTTCGGTTCACTCACGCTACAACATGCCAATGTAGCAAATCGCAAAACCAAATCATTCATCACGTCAATGCTCCATCTTTATTTAGTTTGTTTCGGTTTAACGTTTAGACCTCAATTGTTATGAAATATTTTTACACTTTTGACGTGAATAATTGCACCTTAATTAGGTACATCTCGCTGATAACGGAATTGCGGTAACTCCAGAAACGTTACCAGTAAGTTAAGATCGGAATTTATATTTTTTGTTACTTTAAATTGTCATTTACGACGGCGCGGTGGATAAGTGTCTAGTCAAACAACTCGCAAAATCAAATCTGTCATTTCTAGCTACGGAAGGCTAACGAACGTGAAATAGATTATTTGTTAGTTTACCCGCACGATGAGTTTTCCCTTCTTGTTGATGCACAAAATGCCCGACGACTTCTGGCCTCTGAGTGACACGATACTGTCCTTGCCTTCCGTGGTCGCCACCAATACAGCTGCAACAAACAAAAAAAGAGAACGGATTAAAGAAAAAAAAATTGGCGAGTGGTGAGAGTTTATACAGGAACAATGCAAAGTAACCAAAAATCTAGCTCTTGTGATTTGCAAATAATAACAGAAATGATGGCAAAACCATTTTTTAAAATAAAATATAAAAAACAGAATTCGTTGAACCGGAACGATTAAAAGATGAACGAGGACACCACACAGGTGAAATGTTATCATTTCACTTGTGTGGTGTCCTCGTTCATGCGAAAACAAAACGACGTTGTAGATGTAAAAAAAAACGCGTTTTACAGTACAAAATTAAAAAATTATTACATGAGAACACCACACGGTTAGTTGAGGCCGTGATAAAAAGGTCTAGCTTTGGACCTGGTCCACGGCGACATCCATCGAGGAAGCAAGCAATGTTGCCGCTTGCTAAGACGCTCTAACACGTTCATTTTTTTAATTTATGGGTTTCATAAAATGAGTGCACGCTGACCCGAGACAAGATGACCCTCGAAATTTCGACATGCTGTCAATGTCTCAAAATTAACAATCCCACGACCCACGACCCATCCCACGACAACAGGCACGTGGTTCAGGAAGTGCACAACGGGACAACACGGGACAACGAGCAGCACCCCCTGGTGAGCTATCGCCACCAGGGGCGGACCAGCTACCTAGGGGCCCGGGCGGAAAATAACTCCAGGGTGCCCTGATTTTCCCTGGGCAAAATGAACAATTTTGGTGGGTGGGCGAAGTCTGGTATGTTTTTTGGGGGCCGGGCGGAAACCTCCGACCTCCCGCAATGGCCAGTCCGCCCCTGATCGCCACCGTAACTGTACCGATAAGAATGTCAACACGGTCCGCGGTATGCCCCGTATATACGTGTTTGCATGCGCCCAGGGCCGGCTGCGACCTTTGTCCTCCCCCCCCTCCCTCCGCTGTAGCTGGGGTTTACGCGGCGGTTGGGGTCGAGTCAACACGGGCTAGGAATTCAGGTCCTCTGTTTGATTAGCAATGAAAGGCTTCGTATGTGCGCAGGATTTGCCGACTCTTGACTGAGCGTCGCCGCCGCCGCCGCGCATGTGTTTGTCCCCGGACCGGAGTGATTTACGCCGGGCGGCGCGCCACACAGAGAACTCCCCAATTGTCCGTAATACACCGGGGAATCAAGATTATTATTGAATGACGTGCGTGGGTTTTATTTTGGGGACGGGCGGTCGTTCTATACAAACGGGGTGCGGGTGAGGCGGTAGTTTACTTAGGAGAGAAGGAGGGGGGTTGACACATGCAATTCTGATTGCGAACGCAAGAGTCACGCGCCTTCAAATTTCAATCTTTACGTGATAGGTCGTTTCCGTAACAATAAGGAATTACGCAACTACATAATTAAAATCTTTTTTGAGTTTTTGTTTTTTTTGCTTTTCCTTTACTCTTCATTTAAAATCATTAAATGAGCATTGTGATGACAGAATATTTGTCGAGTCGATTGAGTTGATATATTTGTTCCTTTATGTTCCAAATTTTATTTTATTTTTGAAATTCTAATTAATTTTTAATTGAAATATTTCTTACTTCTTTACTTGAACTACTGGCATGGTCTTAAAGATAAGGTCGATTGTGGTCGACTTTAGTTTTGGTCGGCTGAAAATTAGAATTGCGTAGAACTGATTTATTTTAATTTACATAAGGAAATACATAAAAATATAGACGATTGCAGGCATGTCCCTCAACAATCTAAAATATCAATATATACTTTATTCAACTACATAATCACACAACCGACCACAAGCATGGGCCTTAACATCGATTGTGAAAAATATA
>JAUJYS010003439.1:0-13096 GCA_033995665.1 Melogona broelemanni | reverse complement strand
AAGCCTGCGCCGGGAATCGAACCCGGGACCGTTGGTTTCGTAGCATGTCCCCATACCCACTGAGCCATTGGTTCGTAGTTGAAACTAACATCTACAAAATGTTAAAATCACAATTTTTTTAATAACAAAAAATTTAAAAATCTCAAAATTTTGAACAACAATTTAATGGATATCAATAATTGGAATAATACGAAATTGAGATGCATTCAAAATAAACTCTGGCAGTCAAAATTAGAATGCCGTAACCAATAAACACAGATATATTTCTTTTTAATACGGTGCTACAATCTTTTAAGGCCAATTTCCAACCAAAACTACAGAGCCAATGGCACAGGCTGATTGTTTATCAAACGAATAGGGAACTAAATCCAAGGAAATCCAAGTGATCTAAATGTTTCACCTAGATTTGAAGTTTCGTTTTCTTTCGCGATCAGTGTGCGCCCAGCAGCTCTGGTCGCGTCGTCGATCTTTGAACAACGATACTTCCAACTCCGTACGCTCACTCTGTCGATGCCGAACATGCAGCTCGGCGTGCGAATTTTTTTGAGGCCAGCACTTTCAACTAACTCGCACTGGAAGCGCAGAGAGTGCCAAATAACATTTTGATAAAGAAGGAGTGCGTGTGTGTGTTACTGCGATCGGTTTCGAAAGCGAAAGTATTGCTCGAAAACGTAAACACCCGTGAACGCCGAGGCATGAGATCGGTCAACAGTCCCGGGACATATCTCTACCCTTTTGATCGCACCAATTTCTGCTAAACATGTAAGTTGGTCGCATTTTTTTTAATTTGCATCTTCAAGTTCTCGCGTGTGATGATCGCATAAATACATTGTGAACTCTTGTCACCTAGAAAGTTATTTAAATAGTTACCAGTCTCGAAATATTCTTGTTGCCAAATAATTTTTTTCTTTAATTCGCTGAAAGCTGATTAAAATATCGCTTCCCTCCTCCTTCCGATTCATTATTCAAGACGTAGAATGAATGCTAACTTGCGAGAATTACTTTTTAAATAAGGAAATCCTCACAAATTTTCGAGCACAATGAGCTACTCTGTAGCACGTGTTAAAATAAATCAAGGAGAATTGTACATGTTCGAATTTACGGAGGGTTGATTCACAATTATTTATTTTATTTATTTTAAATTTGGTGTGACCTTGCGTTAGAATGCACTGCAGTTCCATAGTTGTATTTTATGGCTCCTAAAACACAGAATAGCAATCGCATCGTTTAGCCTACAGAGTTCAACTATTTTTTTACCAGTATTAGATTCGGAAGATCTTTGTTATTCAATCGTGTTAATGCCTCCAGCTCTAATATTTTGAATTTTTACTTGCGTAAGCAGACCCTGGGGTCAACGGCCGATGGCGCTCAATATATCAGAGATAAAGTTTCGAAACGGGGTTTGCTCGAAAAGAAAATCGATCCTTATCTAGCTCTAGCCTATTTCTCGTAAATCTCATATCCTATCTCGTAAACCTAAATGCCTAATTTTTGCTGTTTCTAAATTAATAAAACATTTTTTTCGATATCTAATTAAAGTAAAACTTTAGTGCGGAAGCGCGCCGAGATGAATGCTAAATAAAAATAAATTTTCATTTTTTTTAATGCCTGATAGAATGGCAATTACAAACTGTAACTGATGAAAATAACTGCCTTTCTATCGGGTTTTTAAAAATAAAAGAAAGCTTATTTTTTAATCTAACTAACTGCCGAAGATCAAGTCTGTCGCTTTTTGAGCACCCAAGAACCTCGCTGTAACAATATCTGCATTGGCATGAGATGATACAGAAAAGTTTGACACCTCATTCTGAAGTGCACATTTGATTGTCTTAACTTTTGTAAACAGTTAAACGGTGGAAAAAACTTGTTTTAGAATTTTGAAAGTCATTCAACGTGAGAGAGTGCGTCATCAATTTCTATATGGGGTTTCCAAGTTAATTAAGATAACATTGGAACTCCTCCAATCTCAAAGAACATTTCAATTTCCTATTTCAGGGAAATTTACCATTAAAATGACGTAGTCAAGCTCAGTCATCAATTTTAATGAGCCTACTAATGGCTATAACTTTTTTTTTTATATACGTGTGAATCAGTTTCACTATCATCAGATAATAATATATTCAGGTTAATGTCTAGCAATTAAATTATTTTATAGACGGCATCATGTAAACTACACTTTCGAAATAGTTCGGCTGCGACACATTAGCCAAGGTGTTTTCTAAATTCTGAAAATTTTGCAACTTGCATCATTGTACCATTGCCGAGTTTTCCTTTCTATTCGAGCAAAAAATATCACTAGACCCCCCCACCTTCCCCCCCCCACACACACATTGTGAAATGAGATGTTTATTACACCAATTTAAAACTTGAAATTTGGAGTCCGTTGAACTGTTACTTCTAACGATTTTATAGTTTCTGTCAACGTGGCTATTGTTTTTTATCAGTCCAAAACGAATGTAACATTTTTAGTGACCAACAACAGATATGGGCTATTATAATAGCACGTACCTATAGTTTCAGGGTTGATGCGAAAACCGGGTTTCACGTGTGAGTAATGATAAGTTTGGATGGTAGCTCCCCCAGGTTCGTATTTATTTATTTCTGAAGAAGGGTATTGACATCGGAATGATATATTTTTTCATGCGTCATTCCCTGTCATGTTTGCGCTCTATGTCAACTGTTACAGTAATGCCAGTTTCCACGAAAGATAAAAAATTCTATACAGCATTTTAATGATAGTTTACAAAGAGCACGAGTTTTAATTTCTATGACACATTACAGGAAACGTTGCTTGAAAAACTACATTTCTTAAAATTTGAATAGCAACCAAAGATTCAGGCTATGCTATTCCGACAAAAAAAATTTTACGTTAAATGGTCAAGGCGCCGTCTGGCGGCGATCGATCAGAAAATCAATTGTCTTGTTACAGCATAGTAGATCGATGCTACTACAGTGACTATAGTTTTAATTAACGTCAATAACGTGGCAGTATAGTTTGGCTTCCCTGCGCTCCTAACGGTGAGGTTGAAATTTAAGGAAACTGTGGCGACAGTTGTAGCCTGCCCGCGTCTGCTAAGCTAATTAAATCTGCGCCATCTAGCAACAACAACATTTCGCATGCTCCTTTATTCATTAACGCAACCTTTAAATTATGATTGCGTATTCGGTAGGCTAAACCGTTAATATTTATATGATCATGCAAAACTATTTGTTACGGTGCAATCAAAGAAGGATAACTTGTTTTTCAAGGTGCATCGAATACATAAATGCGTTGTATGATTAAAATAACTTACACTAAGTTATTGTTGTCACAAAAATTCCAACTACGCAACAAACGATGTTAATAATTTATACATAAAGACATCAAATAAACTAAGAAAGCAAAAGAAATTATACAAAATAATAGGAAACGAAATTGAAATAAAAACGCCATATATTAATTCATTTGATTTTCTCACTCAACATTCTAACTGGTCGTTACTTTACGATCCGTCTAGCTCAGTAGATATGGCAATAGACTGCTGAGCGGGTGATCCCTGGTTCGATTCCTGGCGTAGCCTCTCGTTTATTTAAACCTGGGGTACTGGTGAAAATGTGCCGATCACATATTAACTAAGCAACACGATGGATACAGAATCTCCTGTAGTGATATTCACTACAGTGAGGCTCCAGTATACAATAGGCGCCATTATACAGTAGGCGACAGTTTTAGTTATCAAGTAATAATCCTGTAGCAGGAGTACGGTAGTTTTCCTGTAGTGATTAGCACTACAGTGATGTAAAAATAATACGTATTGTTTTTGTTTTTATTTAAATTGTATTTTGGACGGTTTCATGCCTTTAAGTGCATACCTCGCCGTTTGTTGTGCCAGTAAAGGGATTTATATTCTAAACATGTGCATAGCACTAAAAATGACCATCAGCAAGGTCAATGTTGTCCTTTTCAAAAACCCGCTTCTAATAGCGTATAAAAAAATATATTTCACTCACGCACGCAAAAAAGCCCCACCACGCGGCTATATTAAGTAGTGGCGCCTTATCCTTAGGCTGAAACACAATTGCATTGCCTATTTATTCACACAAATTAGGAAGCTTGCATTTAATTTTTGTAATGTGTTACGTAAGTCGCCAACATTTAGATGTTGGTGGTGCTTTGCCCCTTCTATAGTTACGGCATTCAACCAATTCTAAATTAACCAATCTCGCCCGAAACTGAAGGCTCAACGCTCCTTCAACACAATCCTGGTGACAAACCGATTTATTGATAAAGCTAGGAGCAGTTACGACCTTAAGATAGTGGGCGCAAATTATAATAATAATAGGGCTTATCATGCCCGCGAGGAAAATATAGACCATAAATGTTTGCCTCCCTTGACTTGACCCTTTCAACAATTTATTCATGGGTTCATCGGCATTCAGGCTTCTGTAAACACATTTTGAATATTTTATATTGATCGTTAAACATAATTCGTGGTCTTATTTATATTGCCAACAAATTACCAAGATTAATTATAAACACACGAATAAAAAAAACTTCAATTTGTATCTAATAAAAACGAAACGTTAACTCGTTAAGTACTTGAATCAGCATAGACTGTATAGTTTTTAGTGTATTGCTATCAATAATCAGCAATGTTGAAGCACTAGCATATTAAATCTTCCAAGTTGTCAAATTTATTTTTGCACGCAATTTTTTGTGTATATTGCGTGCGCACATTTTAATATGACGCTTTCTTTTTAATTAAACTATGATTGTAAACCTGTTATTACATTTTAAATGACTTTATCAACAATGCCTCATAGTTTTATTTTCCCTCGTCGTTGTTCAAAAGATTAGCGACCCATGTGCGTGCTTCATGCGTGTGTGTATTCTCCATCCATCCATTTTGCCATTTAGCTATAAGCTACCGAAACACACCTCTATTCAGCATGTATATTGATAAAGCTGTAAATTCGTGCTCCTGCGCACACTAAAGCAAATCCATCTCTCGATTGTTGTATGATCGAAAATAGTCCTTTTAATAAGTTTGCTCACTATCATTAATTTCTTGAGAATTTCGATTTTATTAGAAGTAACGAATTCTGGATTATGAATTTTCGATCATTGAATTTCGAACAAAAGGAATGCCACTTGTGCATGATATGTTTTTTCTTGATGTCGAACATTGGCCCAGTTTTGCTAAAGTAAAGCACGCATACCTTGCTCAGTCTTGCCAGTGGTATGTACGTTTCAAGGCGGAAACCCTGTCAAACGCTTTGCAGAAGTTAGCGGCAGAAAATTCATAACTGCGATTCTGAACCGTAGCAAAAAGTTGAGTGAAGAAACTGCGTTCGTAAAAAGCGATGCAATACGCCATACCTCGTGCCTTTGTTTTCGTATGCTAGTGGAAAAAATTGTCACGCCCCATAACACAAAAAAATGTGCAGATAATAATATAAAATAAAACGAAAATATTTATCCAAACGGTGCAGTATAAAAGTCTACTCAGACAGTAAGCCAACCGCAGACAAAACGATTGAGGAAACTAGTTAACTAGCCCAATGTGTGGGCTGACCACCAAACCAAGATTTAACAGACAGACGTTAAGCCAAACACTCCCACCCGAAGCGTGTGCCATATACATGTACGGTATACGATAACGGTTGTAGCTTGTCTGTGACTGATGAGGCTGGATCAATGATAATTTAAGGGAAATTGATACTCGTTATCTGACGAACCTAATCGAAACCTGTTCCTTTGACCTAGCTATTGCCGTGAGAGTGCAGACGGCAAGTCATTTATTATAATGTACAACGTATAAAATTTTACGCCTTCCTCTCGCTGGACACAATCTAATCAACCCTTCCTGCAACATAGAACTACCGTCACGTACATTCTCTCTCCATGTCGTTTACGTCGATCAAAAATAAATAACAAGCGTCGAAGTCATGCGGAGATAAAAATGTATCTTATTCGTCCAGCGTAAAGCTAGATATTATACACGTCGAAGGTCCATGGGATAACATCTGTCAAACTATTCTATTGAGATACTACGGTTTCCAGATGTGGCCAAAGAATGTCATACTCTGTCAAGTGTGCTTGTCCTTCCCATTAGACTTACCTTCTGGCTTCTTACCTGTGCTAATAGATTCAACCTCGCATTGGAGTCATTTGTTTTACAGTCGTTGGAGAAATTATTTTCGACATTTTCGTGTAGTTTTTGCTTTATGGATTCGTATAATTTATTTTAATTTCTATTTTAAACAAGGTTAAAAGAGGCCATTGCTCACGTCTTCCCAAACCAAAAATAAAATGCCAACAAGTCGATAAAAAGTGTAAAATACCAAATGGAATTTAATGCAATGTTGTAAGTTTGAAATGGTTTATTGTAATGTCATATTTTTACTGATCAATTGTCAAATCCTATTCTTAGACATTTTTGTATTCTATCGAGTTAACCATTTCTTTATTACATGAATGCAAATTTTTTTTTTTGGGAAACAAACGCAAACAAGCTGTACCCAGTGGCACACACACGAGTAAAAGTGGACGGGACATTTTAAAACATGCGCTAGATCAGTGTTTCCCAAACTTTTTGAATTGCTTGACTTTTTGACCTTTTTACAACCAATTTCAGTGGAGGAGCCCTAATAGGTCACCAATTTTAATGGCGGAGTCCCATGTTATACAAATTAACGGCGTTTTTTTATTTTATTTTCCAGGGATGGCCGCGGTGCCTCCGGGAAATGTACGCGGAGCCCCAAAGGCTCCGCGGAGCACAGTTTAGTAAACGAGGCGCTAGATTATTTTACGAGCATTTACGTTTACGCTTAAATGGTGCTGTTGGCAAGGCAAATTGGTTAAAGGTAAATTTACTGACTATATAAAATTGTATTTCAGTTGGCGCGGCGCATTTGCATAACAAGAACATGGACACACCAGCCATCCAAGTCATCAACTGTTCAAAATCGTACTCGTCTGGCAAAGATGTGAAGAACGTGTTCACCGAGCTCAACCTCACCGTTCCTCGAGCTTGCATGTAAGTAAACTGTGTAATAGTTTCTAAGATCGTCAACGTTCTTCATTGGTGTACATTGTGCACTAGATTAAACATCCATCGATGACTCTTTTACTTTAGGGAAAAGGATTTAATGATACATTTTATTATGGCAATCTACTAGTAATATCAACAAATATCCGTTGATTTTTCGCTTTAGAAAAATATTTTAATTATCGGTTGAAGTTAGATAAACATATTATGGGCGTTCAATTAGTATCTGCAATCATTTAAAAAAAAAAGAATGGCTGAATTGATTTTCATGAAAATCGGCCAAATTATTCTCTAGGTATTTCTGAGCTTTTTCAATTTTTTTCAATTCGATTCGAAAATTGAACGTGCAAAAAATCGAACGCCAGCATGGATGCCGACGAGATGGTGGTTCAGCATCGTTCAGTTGCCCTTTTATTGCATTTTTTAGGCATTTTGAGAATCATTTTTATTCCAAGTCAGCTTAAAATAATTTAAAGACAAAATAATATTAAAAAAGTTATGTTTCTTAATAAATTTGGAAAGTTTCGAAACTGGATTATTCGAACTGGAAAATTCTTAAGATGTTAATGGCCAGTGGCTGCCAAAAAGGATGATTTCAAGCACGCGTGAACAGCTAGCCTTGTTCAAACAAAATCGCTGGATGACAGTTTCATGAAATATTTAAGCCAGGACAACGTAATGGCACGATTCAAAATGTGTTCGAGGACGCTTACCACCAAATGTTTGTTAGAGGATGATTCCAAAGAAACGTGATATCAGTTGCGTTTTGGAGTGCAAAACAGAAAAAACAACACAGCAAACCGCACTTCTCGAGAGGGGTCTACGCGCTCATCCAAAATTATTGATGTACCGATTTTCATTGAAATCCATCCCGCCGTACCTCTTAATAAAAAAAATCATTAAATCATTACTTATTGAACGCCCGTAATATTTATTTTATTTTATGTGTAGAAAAATTGAAATCACAATGAATGTATGTGCGATCGGAAGAAAACATTTCAAATACAATTTCAGATATGCGCTGCTGGGTGCAAGTGGCTGCGGTAAGACGACTCTGCTGAGATGCATTCTGGGTCGTCTAAAAGTGACCAAGGGCCGGATCCTGGTCTACGGGCATTCACCGGGCTCCAGAAAGAGCGGCGTTCCCGGCAAAAATGTCGGTTACATGCCACAGGTATATTCATTAGATTACATTCAAATCAGTCTGGCACGGGTGCGACCATTCCCTTGAATAAGGTAAAATGGCCATCCATGTCCACGTAAAAATAAATGTCATAAATATCAATCAATAAACATGGGCGGATGATACGGCGTTGACATTAACACTTTTTATTATTGTCTCTTCAGGACCTTGCTCTTTTTGATATGCTGACTGTCACCGAAACCCTTCAGTATTACGGGAAAGTGTTTGGCCTGTCGGACAATGACATACGGGACCGAGTCGACTATTTCATCAAATATCTGCATTTGCCGTCGAAAGATGTCATGAACAAGCATTTAAGGTTGGTGGTAGTGGTGGTGGTGATGCTTTTACGCCCGAATGTTGAAACGAATCTATATTGTTTGAAACAATTAATAATTATTTCGTTTAATTTTTAATATGAACTCCATACCATTAACGTGCAAAATAGTTTTCAGCTTACCATTGCCAGTTGGGAGTTTTCGCGTTTCATCGTAGGGCGGCGCTAACAAATGTTTCGTGCGGTACGCAAAATCATTTCAATCATTTTTCAGATTTAGATAATCTTTTTCGGACGTATGATCGGTTAGTTTTCACGGCATTGAGTTTCATGGAAAGCAAGTTCTATTTTTGGAAAAAAATATCTATAAAACCACAAATCATGAAACTTCTTTAAAAATGTTAACAATTTGGTCGACGCGAGTGAAATGTTTTTGTGAAACCTGTTTATATCAACGAAATTAAAGACACCTGCGGTCAGCAATCTAATACTTTGTTCGTGGTGTATGCTTAGTCAAGGTTGACGGCTCAGGGCGACGGTATTTATCGTTTATTGTGGAAAAAAACAGCTTTTTTAATATACCGGTACTTAATTCGTGAGGTTTATTCCTGACACATGAAAGTTCACCAATACTGCTTTAGTTCAACAATATGCTTGGTTTTGTTTTGGCAGCAAATTGATCAAATGTTTACAGAATGAGTTAAAATTTTTTGAAAATATTCCTAAACTAATTACAAACATCTGAATAATTGAAGTTTTTCTTGAAAGTGTATTAATTTTTTATGAAAAAATTAGGACTCTTTGAAATCTCTTCTGAGCGACTTTCGCGTCTATTGCGGCTATTGCATGCAGAGTTCTTAAAACAATTAAAAATAAAAATAAATTTTTAATTACGCTTGCACAAATGACTTCGAAATACCAGTTTTTCACACAATTAAATCCTCGCTGACATTTTTAACTTTAAGGGCATTTTCCCTGGTTCAAAATCAACTGTGGCACTTGGTCTCCCGCTTACCGCACGACTTTTATCGTGTCTGAATAAATTATTGTTTATTATTTATCACGAAAGTTTTTTAAAAATCGCCTAACACGGTTTTTTTTTTTGTTTTTCTTAAAAAAATAACGCAATTCTCACCTCTTACTAATTGATCTAAAGATGACGACGGTACGACTAAAATGTTGACGGCGTAATGCAGCGCCCCCTATTAACATATTTGTTTTAGTGGCATTTTTGCTTGAAAAAATTATAAACAAGGTGTTGATCAACACCAATGCCAAATTTCAAGAGAATCGGTCAACTTTTCGTGAAGATCTGTTATGATGATTTTGGGGTACCCTTTTTTTGGGATACCCTTTTTTTGTGCCCATCCTGTATATGCGTAGTGGACGCACTTGGTTGCTGATGAATTATTCATTTCATATTTTATTTTATCACCAATCCACCTTGACGTAATTTTATGCAACTGGCAATTAATTATGTTTTCACTCATTCATTTGGAAATTATTCAATCTTCGAGGACATCAACTTTTTCTTATTACTTTTCGCTACCGTGCATTCAAAATCCGTTGCTCGAGGAATATTATACAGGTTGACCAATAAAAAAACACCATAAATTATCTTGGCTACAACTTGAACAAATTTTTACAGAATGCTTTGAAATTTTATATAAAAACAATCCTAAACTAATTACAAACAAATTTTGGTAGAAATCTTTCCATGAAAACAAGCGTGGAAACGCTGGCGGTGCTGAGCGAATTTCGCGTCTATTGGCGGCTATTGCGGCTTTTGCATGCATACTTCTTAATTAAAACAATCCAAATTTAAAATTTAAATATAAAAAAACGCCTGCACATATGATTTCGAAATATCAGTATTTTTCACAATATCTCGCTGACTTTGTAAACTCTGACTAACAGAGGGCGGCCCCCGTGGCTCAGTGGTAATGGTGACAAGCGGGTGGTCCCGGGTTCGATTCCCGGCGCAGGCTTTCGTTTATTCGATTCTGTGGTACTGGAATGTGCCCCTCACACATTGCCACAGCGACACGAGGGATACAATAACCTCCTGTAGTCCTATTCACTACAGTGATCCGGAATAAAATAAAATAAAATTTCAGAAACTGATTGAATCAATGCCAATGCTAGGCTAAACCCTCATTAAGTGCAAAACTCCAGATGCTATAACTGATTTTGGTTAAATTGTCCCCCAAAATATGGATATTTATTACGAATTGTGTGCATGTAAATCGGACCAATTAAAACAAATTGAAAGAAAAATTTCTCTCGACTAAATGTTTTTGTTTAAAATTAAAAATACAAACAAATACATACCATACATACAAAACAAATGTAAGCATTGTTACAATTTATTAAAGCATTGTTACAATTTATCTTTAAATTTTTTTCAATTTGTTTAATTCCCATGCACACAATTCGTAATAAAATATCTGTATATTGGGATATAATTTAACCAAAAGCAGTTATAGCATTTATAGTTTTGCTATTAATGGGGGCTTAGCGCTTAGCATTTACATGTATTCAATCAGTTTCTGAAAATAAATTACCTCAAATTCATTGAGTGCCATTATTTAATGAAAATTGTAAATTGTATGCCTGTGATATTATGACCAATTGAAGATAGGCCTAAAGAAAAAGTGCGGTGAATCACCTATTTTGAGCAGTACTGTACGTCCAATTAAGTTTAAATCAATTAGACATTGAGATTGGCTCATAAATAAGGCATAACTAAATATAATGCATTACCTTGAATGCCAACTAGGAATTATGCATAACTTTCTACATATGGCAAAATGCGATGGACAGATGTTCTACGTCAAGTAACGTTATATAAATATTGTTAAGTTTCATAGAGTCGTTTACTGCTCTTGGTGACGTCATGGAAAAGTGCTCTCCAATTGGGTCTATTTAATGACGAATCTTAAGTGTTAATATTGCTTTAATATATATAATAATATTAGAAATGGTACGTGTGTATGTCAGTCCGTGACTGGTTTACCATTGTACGCTCCATCACACTGATGTTGGGTGAGTTAAAAAAACTCATTACTTGAGGGAATCATTCCAATTTCCAATTTTTTAATAATGATTTTCAAACAGTTGCTCATTCAATTAAAAAAAACCTTAATTTGTGTGAGAAAAAATCCTTATCCCGGGGGAAGCCGGGCTTATTTTCTAGTTCTCTAATGAAATTACGAAATTGAAAATTAAAATATTTTTATATTCAATCTTTAATTTTTTTATAATTTATCTAATTTATTTATCAAATTGATCTATAATTAATTTGATATTAGGGGCAATCATTCCATTGTGTGCTTTGCCGTCCCCCTTCTGCTCTCCCTGCAGTTCTAGAATAGAAGTATTTTTCAGGGAGTTGTTCAAAATATCGCATTTACTGCTTTGGTACTATTGTTTTTGGTAAGAGTTTGGTAACAGCAACTGATGTTCGGTACTTTCTCTTTTTATTTAGATTTAGATGAGGTAATTTTTGTACCGAGGCATTATGACAATTAATGTAAATATTTGGAATTAGGATTGTGGGATTTTTACCAGAGCCTTGGAATCAAATTAAAAAAGCCCGAGTCGGGAATTGAACCTGGGTACGCTTCTCACATGGCGGATGTTCTACTTCTGAGTTACGATGACCATATATTTATATTGGATGATCTAATTTTATACAAATTATTATAATGTATAATTTATAAAAATGCAGTATTTAAAAATATTAGCAACTGTACGTGTAACTTATGAAACAAATAAATTTAACAGTTTCATTTTCTATTAGGCGCTGTGGTTTCTTGACTCGGAACTAATATAATTGGTGTACCGAACAGCTGTGCTTAGGTGCGTAACAATATTTTATCTGTTTTCGAGCAATATTCAACTGATTTTTTCATTAGTTTAGATGATTTATGAGCTCGTTAGTCAAGGTTCCCTCGCCTAAGCACTTCCCCGGGATATATTATGCGAATGATGCGTTAATGAAGGGCAAAATGAAGGCCAACATTTTAGTGGTTTGTTATCTTATCTGGCGTGCTTATGGTTACATGTAAAGAATAGTTCATTTTCAGGGGAACGCCGCCGCCCGCCATTTGGCTGCTTAGGTCCATACCTGTAGTCGTTTAATTTGAAATGCTCATTGTTATAATCATCCTATAGATGTATGTAATAAAATATAGTTATTAAATACTATTAGAAAAAAATTCTAACCGCAAACTAATTTGGCTCCCATTAGTGCACTTTCGAAAGCGGAGAAGACACCCGCGAGTGGCTACACACTAGTGACCCAACTCAGTTTATGACACACCCTACTGCCGGCAATCCTGTTAGTATGATTCAAAAGATGGCAGCATTTAATGCTACTGCGTACGACTGGTACAGCGCACAAGATGGCGGCATAAGGACGATTTAGAGGGTACTGCGCATGACCGAATCGATTCAGAAGATGGTGGCAACTCTATTTATTTATTTTTTTTTTTTTTTAAATTCACCGTAGCGCCTAGTGCACTAAAGGAATACTGCACCCTCGTGTCTCTATGGAGATATGTGAGGGGCAGGGAAGGGAAGGGAAGAGGGATGCAGCTGGAA